>JBBJLR010135571.1:0-16926 GCA_037577145.1 Brachypetersius gabonensis | reverse complement strand
TACTGAAATGATCTCAGCAGGTCCTTTAATGACATCAATGAAATGCAGTGGAAAGTTTTTTTTGGGATTAAGTTAATTTTTAATGGCAACGAAGGACTATGCAATTCATCTGATCACTCTTCATAGCAACTTTTCCCATTTTTTCCCCCATATTTATGTAATTCTCAAAACTTTTGGCCATGACTGTACTGTTTGCAGAGTGCATATATCAGAACAAATCTGAAATCTTAACGTGACATAAATATAACATATATACATGTACATATAGAATAAAAGTAAAACCAACAGGTTTTAAGTTTTAATGAACCTGGCATTAAGTTTTAGAGGTTTTATTTTGTCCTGTTTGTTAAATTTTTAGTAAATGTTTCTACCTAATAGTTTACGAACCCGTTTACTGATGTTTTAAAACGGACAATGAGTCAGGTTTGTTCTCTTTTCCTGTCTCTTAATAAATTGCCCTGTTCTCCACAGAACTGGTCTAATCTGTATTTGAGAAAAATAAATGTCGAGTTTGAAATGCTGTGGGAAATCCACTAGTTCATAATGTTTCTTGGCTGATAATAAAATCTATGTAAGAAACACTATGATAACTTGATACTGGTGTTCAGTGTGCCTGCAAGTGTATACCTCCATTAAACTGAGTGCTGAGCATTTCAACATCCTCCAAGCTGTGGATGCTGGCCAGCTGAGCTCCATCATGCATACACACTTGCTGGGCAGCTGCGTAGGTTTGCTGTGTCCCTTTGTCGGTTCCATAAAGCTTATAGCAAAAACCTTGCCATGGAACCCAGTCACTCTCACACTCAGTTGGCTTGTACACCACTTTATCTGGAGAAAAGCAGAATAAACAGATCAACAAAAGTCTCTTCCTTTGACTTGTATACACAGATCAAAAGAAGTCCCATACATTGACTTGTATAATAAATTTCCCAGATCTATGCCTCACCTGCAGCCTCAGTCTGTGTGATGTTCTCTTTCTTTTCACAGATATATGGCAACTCCTGCTCACACATCTCACTACCAAAAAGCATGCTAGGGTTCAACACCCCACAGTCGGATGGCATCATGATGGACTTGCTTGCAAGTGAATCTGATGAAACACAATACTTAATCAACTTCCACACTGGACGGAAATGGACAGTTTTATTTTACATCACATTTAGCATTACACTACTCAAAATATATTTTTACAATTTATGACATACAATATAAAATATATGATAATAAATGGTATGAATTAGTTTTTTTAAGGTAAAAAATAGTTAGAACAGACAAACTGTATGCAAAGGAGAAGTGGCACATTAAAAAACTATGACAAATTATGAGCAGAGATATTTCTTTAAATAGAACATCAGCCAAAACAAATCTACAAATGAAAACAACATGCAAAACAACTGTTAAAATAAAATAGGGCTATACGCCAAAAATATAATTTCATGATAGTCACAGCTAACAACCAAGTATGTTATGAGGGACAAAAAAGAACCAGTAGTGAAACATTTAAAAAAAAAGCATTCAGTACAGTGTTCTCTTAGCACTGACTATATCCACAAAAAACGTAAAAAAAAGCATATTGTCATGTAATTGATCGTAATGACACATTCCATCATATTACCCAGCCAACCCATTCAGTTATTTTACAAGTTCTTGAGAAAACGGAACTGTGATGTGGTTTGCTGGGATAATCAAAAGAAATCATCATATAGCATATTCCTACTTTAAAGTAGCCATTAGCTCAGTGAACAGAAGAAAAAAAACCTAAATTTTTTCACACAGAACCTACTGGTGAACCATTGCATATTGTGAAAATAACCGAAGCCTGAGAAACCATTACCCTTCCTCCAAAAATACATTTGTAAGTCATTTTCTCACAAATGCATAAAGACCCCATTGAAACAGCAGTGACGCAGTGACACTCTCTACATGCAGAGAGATGCACACACGCCCAAATCAACAGCGACCACGGCGACAACAGTAGCTCATTGTCTTTGGGACAGAATGCCACACTTGCGCCACAGAAAAATGGTGAGGTCGTCCCATCTCGGGTCTGAAGAATGGAAAGTACTGTCCGCTACTTATTAACAACAGTCAGTGCTAAAATAACATGGCAGCTTCAACAATTAGATTCAACAATTCTAAATATGAAAACTGTTCTTTAAGGTAGGTTAGGTGAGTGTTAAGAAGAATGTGTAAGCTAAACACAGACCCAGTTTCTTCAATAATGGAAATTGCTCCAAATGTAAAAAGCAGGCTTACAAACCACATAGTACAGGTCTGTTTACTGTTTGAAGCCAGTCATACTTTTTGTACAAAAAAATTATACCACAGATTAATGGACTACAGACTAGTTCACCCAAACACTGTGTTAAAAGACAGAAGGTTTGAACCTTGAAAGAGTGTTCATTAATAAGCTTGTGGGTTCTTGTGTAATATATCCTTGACATGTTTCTTGTCAGAAATTTGTTGGATAACTTACATTTTGCTTGATCGTTCTTCCGCGTAATTATACATCGCCCATTAAAATAATATATATGGCTTCTTGTTAAAATAAGTGACACCTACATCTTACTGAGTTTGCCAAAATGCTACTGTTTGGTGGCTTATTACTGTTAATAAATTAAACTGTAGTTAATTGTGCTTTGTTTGAACACATTTTATGTAATCACAATAGGTCTATGGTTTTGCTAGTCTAATGTTAAAAAACAGTTCTGTGAAGCAACGTAAATATTCACCCTCAAATTAAGTCACTTAAAAATGGACAAGAAACAGTCAACTGACATCAATTTCAACCTCTTACAAAAGCTGATAATCTCTAGTCTTACATCAGACGTTTCTCAGAGCAGTCATGCTGGCATAGTCTGTGATGCTGAAAGACTTCAAGTACATACAGCTTTTGGCTTTCCTTCTGAATGAGAATCAAACTGTATTCTTCATGTTGTGAAACACCTCATTCTGTACTGTCATTTTCAACATACGAGTGGTGGACAACATAAAGACCATCTTCATTGCCCCTCCACATCAATGTTAAGAAAACTAGTGCATCAAAAACCAAAGTTCCAAATGCATGCACAACTTCAGGCTAACCCATGAATGTTTAGGAGGCTCATTTTAGGAGGCCCTCCCTGATGGCTTTCACAGTTGCTCTCTTTGTTTTGTCATCCACACTTGCCTTCAAGAACAACAGATTAGCTAGCTACTCACGCCAGTGCCAGCAACAACAGGAAAATTAAATACTAGCAACCTTGAAGAAAACTGAATAATACTTACTTAAGTTAACAAGCTGTTAGGTCATTTTTGGGAGTTGATGCAGCAAATGGCAAATTGCAACATCAAAAAGTCAGAAATATGTTCTTACAGAAAACAACAATGTAAGGGAGGAAGAACTAGCATTTTCATTTTTTCATCCTTAAGGGCCACCCTAAAGCACAGTAATCACTTAGGAAAGTGTTTGGACTTACAGATAAAGTGACAAATAAGATTTACATTGGTGCACATTTTGTGACATCTAAGCGATTTAAAAACTCAAGTGTAATCTGCAAGTACCTTTGTCCCATGGGACATATGATAGGGATGATCCATCAGACCACTGCCACCCCTGAACCCAATCTAGATGGTTCAGCCCGATCCATGCCTCTTCTGGTAGATCAGATCCTGATTTAACTGCATGAACAGTCAGGAGAAGCAGAAAATTAAAAAGTACAAAAGTAATCTGTAGTAGTTCCTGTACAACATGAGACTGCAGCTACAAGTGAAGATAATAAAAAACACCCAAACGTGATATGGAAAAAACACTCTGTTAGAAAAGGTCTGAAAAGCCACACACAACGGTACCTGCTCACAGCAGGAACTAAAAAATAGCAAGAAAGAACAAGATTATTGTTTTGCCCACAGAGAACAGTGGCAGAACACAGTGAACTGAATATTTGTTAGTTTATTAATAATCACAAAGAAGTATGCCATAGCACTAACTTTTAACGTCAATATAGTGACATAGTGAGTGTAAGTACTGCATACTATAAAATTAGCCAATATTTACAGCCTCGCAGTTCCTCCGGCCCCGATACACTGAGCAAGTCTCCACCCTGACTACGGCAAGCATCTCGTGCCTCATGCCAGGTAACCAGTGCAGAGGAGACCACTTGGTAACAACAACCATTCATGGAGATGTTCCATAAGGCCCCACATCCCTCCTCTGAGAAAGTGAGAGACAGAGAGAGAAAGAGAGAGAGACAGAAAGGGAGAGAGACACAGAGACAGAGAGAAAAAGAGAGCTTATTTCTTCTCAAGAGAAAATTAAATTCATTCTGGTTTGTTTAAGTTTGGCTATGCTGTTTCTAACTTGACCATTTGTTCTGTGTTTCATTTAGGGCTGAAACGATTATTCGAGTAACTCAAATGATTCGATTACAAAAAATGTTTCGACTTCGTTTAATTCGTCACCAAAGTCCACTTGCAGGGAGCGCGTGTGACCGGGGGACATGCTATTTTTGCCGCAGGGAGTGGGGTTTCTTGCACCAAAGAAGAGCACACAGCTCAGAGCAGGAGATATGAATTAGCACTATTTTTTTTGCACAGCACTATTTTTTTTAATCCTGCTCCCGCAGAATTTCTGACGATTCCCGCCTGCCCCCGTCCGCTCTCCCGGTCATATATGAAATAAATTTTTTTTAAAGTTAAAAACGATCAATGTTCTGTTATTGTAAGTTAGTGGCGCACACTGGCACTTTCACACTGGCTGTGAAAAATGAAGAGAGCCACAAAAAGCACCTCAAGAAATAAATTTTTAATCCGTATTTAAACTGTAAACAAGTTTTGACCATTTAATGCTAAAAATATATAATCAATAAATAATTAAATCAAATTGATCAGCAAAATTTAAACTCAGGAGCACAATATTATTATTAATAATAATAATAATCATCATCATCATCATCATCATAATAAATAATAATATTTAATATTTAAATATCATTTTATATTTCACAAACAAATCTTAAAGTGCATACAGACAGAGAAAATGACAAAATAACTAAATAACAGAACGTTTTTGTTTTCTTTACTGTTAATAAGGATACAATGTACATCATAAATGTTTCCCAGAAAGGCTGATTAAAAGTTCTGGAGCCAATAAGCCAAAGGTTTTAAGTTTTGATCTAATAAAAGTGTTGAATTTGAATTAAAATCTTTTTTATGAGGAATAACAGCCAGTTGCTGCTCATTTTAGAGGCCTTTCAAGTTGCATAACTCACTATTGATATAGTTGTTTAAAAACACAAAAGTATGATTTATCCGATTACTCTATGAAAAAATCGACAGAATACTCGATTCCACAAATATTCGATAGTTGCAGCCCTAGTTTCATTCTCAACCAAGTTATGTAAATAATGCTACCACTACTACAGCTACTGCTGCTGCTACTACTAATAATAATAATAATCTGAAGGGTAAATGTAAGTGCCAATTTTAAGCTCTGAACATAATTTTTTTTATATTATATTATTACAATTACACTTGAACTTTCTCCACCTCACACCTCACAAGGCTTTAAAAAACAACAACAAAAAAACTCACCATATTTTAGACAGTTACCCCACATCTGATCCTGGTCATAGTTAGCTACTGTGGAACACCAGTCGAGAGGATGGTTGCTGTCACTAGGCAGACAGCTGTGGTGCCATGTGCCATTATACAGGAAGGGGAATTCACACGGTGCTCCATTAGTGTTACCCCCACTAGTGTGCATGACTGAAAACACAGACAAGTATTAGATTATTCCAGTGAGAGCGAGAGCGTAAGCAGTATGTTCATACGTGTGACTAAGTAATGCTGTGTATGTGAATAATGACAGAAGGTAACAGTGTCTAAAATTGCAGCCACTTCAACCACACCAGAAAAGAGAACTAGGCGATGCCACATGTTTAAATCCAGGCCATTCAGACCTAATTTGACTTTCTGTAATTAGGAACTTAAATAGGCTTTACTTCCTAGAGGTAGGAAATAAAATTAGCTATAGATACAAGAAAACAGACTCTAAGCATTTCAATTTACCTTCATATCTTCCAAAAAATCATAATATACATCACAACTGTCCCATTTTTATGCTACTTCAAACTTGGTTACACCTTTGCCTATTGTAACAACCATCTATTATATCTGTAACACTGGCCTCATATAATCACTACATTCTAGCAATAGTGTTCCCTCGCTCTCTCTGTAACACATCCCAACACTTAAACCTACAAAACCTGTCAGAAATGCATTTAATCTTACACCCCCACTAAATGACACCACATCACATGACAAAAGCCTTACTGTACACACACAAATACAACAAAGTTTCCCAGAAATGATCAAATCAACCACAAGAGCAGACAAAATCGAAACTAAATTCAACTCTCCCCCGTAGCGCATGACTACAGTCCTAGGTTTACGATCTATTAATGAGGAAATAAAATTGCAGAAGGAATTCCCCATAAACTCCTTGAAGGGAGATAAAAGTACATACACCACACATGGACAAAATTATACTTTTCACAAAGGACACCAGACATTTGATGAATCAGATCTTAAACACAGACATCTTCATATACAAAGAACTTCAGACTAACTTCCCAGCAAGGGGTTGAAAGAAGACGATTAACAGAACTGTCAAGTAAACTCACCACCAACAGCTACAGAGAACTACTTTACTTTATACAAAGAATCCTCCTGTTTTTGTTGGCTCACATTCACATTATCCACCTGAATACTGTGTGTACTGGGCAGGTATGCATGATTAGTGATTATTTTGACAATTAAAAACAAAGTTTGTATGGTTTTAAAATAATTGCAACATTCTCTGGTTCTTGTTTAAGTGAGGAGGCTGAAACCTTTTAGAGCCTTCAGAATTTAACATATACTGTACATCATTGTTAGGTAAAATGACCAAACACTGCTAAGAAGACAAATGTTAATTGATATTGTTTTACTCATGTAATTGGATACTGACTTTAGCGGAGTACTCGTTCAAGCCCTATGCACGAGTATGTTCACGTAAATGTTAAAAGTCTCTTACTCTGATATGGCTGCTGGCAGATGTTCTCAGATGTGCCTCCTCTGATCCAAGAATCTGATGCATCCCGTTTGGCCAATACAGTGCCATTGGTGGTGGTACTTAGCCTCATCTGATACACAGTATAAATAGATCCCTCAGAGCAGCGCCATTCAAACATGAGCCCTGTAGAACAGCTTGTGAGGGACAGTGTTTTGGAGGGAACATCCATAGCCAGGCAGGCGGACAGTCCCATGAGGAAAAGCCGATGACCCGAGCCCCACTTCCACAGATGAGCCGGCTCTTCTGAACACTCCCCTAACATCAGGGAACCTTGCTGCACCTGTAAACATTTTCCAGTGCCCTCATGCTGGATAGTGAAAGTGTCTTTGCCTTTTGAACAAAAGAAAGTCACATCAGCGCACCAAAAAGCAGGTTCAATGTACCTTTCAGTGCATCTGCAAGATGGTTGCAGTGGCAAGAGCTTCACGTAAACATGACTTTGAGTAATTCTAGAGGAAGCATCAAGTGAGATTTTCAGACACAACTGAGAGAGCTGACTTTCATCCATAGATTCTCCAGAATTTACTTTCTTTCAAAACAAGAAAAAGGAAGTGTCCCTTATATTGTTTTTGTTTATGTCTGCTAGAGATCATAAAATTGAACTGTGGTGCTGATTTAACTAAGAAAAAATCTAATTACACAGTTGTGCTGAATACCTGACTGGAGTGAAGCATTTCACAGTTAACACTTAAGGTTCCAGTGTCCCAAAGTTGGATTATACCTCATCTGGGACTAAATTTTAGTCTCAACAGGAAATTACCAATTTACCTTTAAAAAATGTACTGTCAAGGTTAAGCCTAATCTTGGTCTGAGAATTGCTTTCTGTGGCCAAGAACCTCCTCATGAAGGTTTATTTTGCAAATATCAGTGGTGAGAATTATAGGCCTGCAGTTTCTTGGGCAGGTACCAAAGACCATGCTGAGGGTAGTTTAAGGACATGGAGTATACGTGAAGTATATTTCCCCTTTTCTAAGCTATTGTACTGGAGAAACAATATGACAATGCGTCAGTTGTCACTTAAAACCCACATAAAACCACAGGGTGCTGAGAAAAGCACCATAACAACAGTTAAGGAAGTGCAAATGCATTACATTTCTAATTTTTTACTCCAATGATCGACACAGCAGACTTGATCGTGTACACTGCATTAAGAAACGAATCTATGAAATGGCGCAGGTGGCAATTAAAGGGTTGTAACTTTGTTTAGGTCGTTTCCACCGCAGACAACGTGCTACGGTCAGGCTTGCACTAAGCGAACACAATCTAAAGGGTCAAAGGCAGAGAAAACACTCAGTAAACCGGAGAGCTCACGTTAGGCATCTATTCACAGAGACGAAATTTCTCGAACAAGAAAGTGGTCCTAAACTAGATGTTCAGACATAGACGTCCGCCCCCTGTGAACTACTGAGCATCAGAGGAGCTCTGTCAGAGGTTTATTTAGTTTATACAACTTCTTGCAAGGCTCTGCGAGTGAAAACAAAGGGAGAAATAAATTTAGAAATACTGGCTTGACCAGTGTACGGCAGGAATGCAGCCCTTACCAGTTACTATAGTCGAGGCGTAAGCTCCAAAACGAATCCAGCTCTCTCCAAAAAGTAAGCACAAAAAAGTGCAAAACAACGTCTTCCCCATCCAGTCCATGACTTCAAAGCAAAGGGAGTCTAATTTCAGTCATTCGTCTCTTCAAAACCCTGTAACATTTACTGTAACGCCGATAACTGCCTCTTCCTGACAGAAAAAGTCTCTCAACCTTCCCTCCCAGTGACTTGCAGCTTCTGAACCATTTTCTGTTTCTGTTATTGCTCTCCTTAATGAAACCTCGTGATTGGTCAACTGTCAAACACGTAACTGCAGAAAAGCCACGCCCACCGTGGCATGGGACGTCGACCATTCTCGACCCAGAGTGGGAGCTATTGATTGGCACAGGAACAATGCAGGACTCTCATCCAGGGGTAAGTATGATGTTATATACCCCAGAACAAAAAATAAAAATAAAACATGCTTTTTAATCATTTGTATAATTTAATAATTAGCCTATGCTCACTATTAGACTATCAAGCTATACCACTCCTGCTAGTCTCTAAATGTTCATGTGTGTTTCATGTTTCAGCTTGTGAGGGATCAATTTGCAGTTTCCATGCATCAGATGCATATTATAAGAAGCAGATGAATTATTAACAAGGCAGTGTTGATGGGAGGTATACACACATATATACATATATTTCCATAATTTTGAAGAAATCACCTTAAATTACACAACTGACCATGTTTAAAGTGCTGATTGCTCACAAGCATCCAGGTTGCATGAGAAAACAGGATCTGCACATGACTGTTGTCAAACACAGCTTGACACTAGATTGTTGAATGACGACAGATCCTTTTACCGTAAGGGTTCAATCAGAAGGGAAATTCCTATTCTTTCTTGGCTGAGTATTTTTTACAATTTGTTTAGTCTTAAAAGAAACAAGATCATAGTAAAAGGAGTTAAATGATGGACATTTCCTTTATTTCAACACACTGTTAATAAAACATGTAAATATAAAAAAAAACTGTTGATCACATATGTTTGACCTCATACAAAAAGTGATGTACAAACGTATTTATAACAAATCAGGCCAATGCATTTGTTTCTGTGGTGTAAAAATACATTAATTTCAATTCCCCCCCTAAGGCCATCAGAATATGTTACTTCATTACGAACAGAAATAGCCATAGACATACATTGTAAACGGTGTTTCACAATACTGTACAGATATTTTATACTACGTGGCAGGCATAAACAAGTCACTCTTCTAAAACAAAAAACATCCAAGCAGAAAAGTGTTAAGGTTTGAGTGTGTTAACACTCTCAATTCACACAGTGCATGTACAGTATGAAACCAGAACCATAATAGTGTTGTGCTGTGGGCATCCTTGCGCAAGGCGTCAAAAAACACAGTGGTTTCACTTGCCTCTTTTAACACAGAAACCTATTTGTATTGTACAGCTGTCAATTGCTAAATACTTGAAACCACTGAAAGTACAGATAAGCTGAACATACAAAAAATACATATTGGTCATCCATTCATTCTGCTTAAAGATACAAAAGGGCTCCCTCTCAGCACAGCTGATTTTTTACTTTTATTCTTAGAAAAGTATTACAGATAAAATGTATTTTGCTTTAAGCCTCAAAGGGGAAAAGTGAGTATATACACTGTCTGAATTACGAAACGGCCCAGTGATTATGATGCACCCCACCCAGA
This sequence comes from Brachypetersius gabonensis, assembly GCA_037577145.1. NCBI lineage: Eukaryota > Metazoa > Chordata > Actinopteri > Characiformes > Alestidae > Brachypetersius > Brachypetersius gabonensis. Next base: position 6,591 of record JBBJLR010135571.1, on the reverse strand, counting down.
GTCAAATAGAGTGAAGATAATGCAAATGAAGGTAATACCAGTTATACCCGTCAATATCTGTCTTCCTTAATGTAAACACGGCTGTTTTGTGCAGCATAGTTTTTTGATTTGTAACTCATCTGAGACTAGGGCACAGAGGCTAAAGTTGGATTTGGACAGCCTCCATGGCCTTTGTTCCACTAATGCTGAAACAAAGAGTAAGGGGTTGAAGGGTGATAAAGTGCTGGTCAAAAAACAAAAGTAATTCCACAACAATATTTCTGATCAAACCGGATTCAGGGTTGGAAAAGAGGAGGGCTAGCCAAAAAGACTGATTACACAAGGCAGTGATGTCTTTTCAAACTGCCTGTCCTACAAACTGCCTGCTGCTTTGGTGTGCTGCAGCTAAGTTTAAAGCTATTATAGGCCATGTTTTCCTGAAGGATTTGTTATTTATTGTTCTAACACAGGCTAGAGAACACCAAGCCTTCCTGCCGGGCAAGGCTTGCAAGAAAAAGGCCTTCACATGCTTCGAAAGCATTGTGTGACATCAAAGATGCATAAATATCTTTTCTAGCGATTTCACCAAGACACTGTTCCCTGTCTTATCTTAACAGTCAAATAGTTGTGTCTACAATGTGTCCCTGATATTGTGAAAACAAGAAAATGCTGACTGTTCTTTAAGACATCCCTTTCTTCTTTTCTTTTGTAAGACACTTTTAAAACTTCATTAGATCTTTATGTGCACAATCCCAGACTGACCACAGCGAAGAGGACTATCCAGATGTCATTAAGATACACGATTCATCAAGTTCATCAAACCCCACTGCGGTATCCCTGACTGACCTTACACACAAACACTCCTTAGTCCACTGTTTGAGTCTCCAGATCTGTGAGGAGAACATTTCCATCCGAGTCTGTTGCCTGGGAGCTGCTGAAGTAGGCATTGCCAAGGGATGGGAGCCTATGGAAGCGCACCATGTTTCTCTTATACACAAACCACAGCAACCCAGCCAGTACTGCGAAGAACAATATAGCCACCAAAACCGCAGCTGGGACAACTCCATGGTGTAAAACTGCAAGACAAATAGGACATGGTGGGATATTTTAATGATCGCACTGAATAGATTAATTTGTTGAGTTGTTCTGTTGTGTTTGTTTTTGGGGTTGTTTCTAATCCCTCTAATAAGTCCGTCCGTCCGTCCAACTATCTATCTGTCCAGTCGTACAAGCATGAGTATGGGTCCATGGACCTTTGTTTTAGCTGAAATATACTACAGTGTAGGGCTGCACGATATTAAGAAAACATGCGATATGCGTAATGTAGTTGAGTGTTGCGATGGCGATATCACATGCGATAAGTAAGTAAAAACTTAGCCTTTATAGTGTTTGTTTTTTCTGCTTTGGATTTGCTGGTAACATAGACTCCAGATGCTGACTAGTCTATGCAGAAAAAATGAAAAGCAATATTTCCATTCCAACATGTTTTTTTTTAAGAATTTACTTAAACAGAGCATTTTAATGCCTCCCATAAAACATTTGAACCATTGAACATTGTTGAAATCTGAATTTTTTTTTAGTAATTTTAAATAAATGTAAACATAATTTCAATTACAGTAAATATTTAAACAGAAAAATTGCAAAAGGAAATCCATAACAGTAGCACAGAAGATACTGCCCAGTGGTTTTTTTGCCCTCTTCTCTGTGGCACTGGGTGAAGAGTTTTGGAAAAACACATTTTATTGCAGTTCAGTCAGTCTTTCATGATATTTATATTTTTTCGCGATATGTATATTGCGTAGGTTGATATCGCGATGATGGTAAATATGCGATATATAGTGCAGCCCTACTACAGTGCAATCGATAGTTACTAAGTTGGTAAGAAAAATGACTGAGACTAGTGACTTGAAATCTCCCTAGTCTTGAACAGTTCAGTATAATGTAGACAGAGATTAGGTTTAATTTGTGAAACTCAAGTGTTACAACTATTCCTCTTGCCAGTACAATTTTAACAGTTTCAGCAAGCAGACAGAGAAAGCAAGAAAGCTCTTACCGTTTATTGGTTCTACCCTCACCTCTTGGACAGCCTCTGTAATACAACAGAGAAAATAAAATATCAATAACACATTTATCTTCTTACACAAAACACAGAAATAGATCCCAGATCCAGAAACCTGATTGTCTCTATTATGGAATCTTGAATCTTAAAATGTCTGTCTACTGTCTTGAACAGGTATAAATGTTCTACTCAGAGAGGAAAAGTTAGCTACATTTTGTATGCTGGGAAAAATGTGAGTCTCTCCAAGGCTGCAAACTCTTCTGAAATCACAAACATTGCTGCTGTCTACATTTTGACCACTTGTTTGGTAAAACAATGAATATCTGAAGCCTGTTATAGACTGTGACTGGGCTACTATTTACCCATCTCAGCCACACTGATGCAGGTGTTAAAGGTACCTGAGCGGGTTTTGCAGATGAAGCCTAGCTTATCCCCACAGCTGGTCAGTAGCCACTCAGCGTCCACCATCCGAGTTGACACACATGAGTCCGCCCTCAATACACTTGTATCCAGCACCTTTGAACCCCAGTTTGAGTAGGCCAGTGGGGAGCCATCCATCCAGGTTAAAGCATCATCTGCATAAGACAATGGAATACAAATTCCATTGATCTCTTGTACCACTACAACTACATGTAATGTGTATGGATAAATCAAATGAACATATTTCCTCAAACATCTTTAAATAAAAGTATCATACTAAAGCCTAAATATTTAAGCACATGTCATTACAATGCTGATTAAAATTAAACTACACATTTACTTGAGTCAAGTGCATGATGATGTAGTTCCTGATGATGTAATTTTAGTGCAAACGTAAATAAGCAGAAAGGTATTCCACAGTGCACACTACAAAGCACATATCATAAGATATCTATATAACAAATGGTTGCTCTTACTGTCCATGTTGTAGTAAATGCCCAACCAGACAGTCTGAAGGCCATCATGAAGGTTTTTTGTTTGCTCCAAGAAGAAATGGTTCTCTTCCTCATCTTGTATTGTCAAAATGTCAGAGGAATTTTCTTTTGAAAAACACAAAGATAATACAAACCTATGAACAATGTTCAAGAACCAATAAAATGCAATAAATAAACAGCAACACAACTTGAACCCATAAATTGCAGTAAAGACTACAGCCACTAGGAGGAGCACTTGTATAACGTTATCTCTTACAGGCGAGTGACAGTGTCAGAGACTGTTTAAAAGGGACCCTCAACATGATTAAAAAATGCTCAAAGGAGCCCTTCCTTATTATCCTAATGGGTAAACGGGGTTAAACTTATAAAAATGGTTATAATAGTTTTGTATTGCTTCTTTCTGGTATACATTTTCCCGAAAGTTTCTAAAGTGAAAGAATCTACATCTGAAAAAAAAAGAATTCTTGCAACCAGGGGTGTTGCTAGACTCTGGCACAGGCCACCCTCCATTTTGTTTGAAAGCCTGACATATAAGAGGTAAGCTGTGGTATGTGCTATGCCAGCTTCCCTTGCTTAGCTCAATATTATTGCCACTGCCATATTCCAACTATGGGTGAAGGTAAACATGTACAGATTTATTCATTCATATAAGAAGATACATGGACATTCTTAAAATGCTACTGTTTGTGGTAAAACTATACTGCAACACTTTGGGTTTAAGGAGGCAGATTTTACTGGGACACAGCACATAAACACTGGGGCATGTGCTCCAGTGAAAGGGGTCTAGCGACGCCCCTGCTTGCAATATATTTCTGTCTTTCTACAGAAAACCAATTTTGGGCAGTAGTTTGTTAGCATTCTAACTAATGAGATGAGTCGGTTGGTGAAATGAGTGTTTGGCCATTTGTGTTCACTGACATAATGAGTGCATACAAGTCACTGTCAGAAGGTCCAGACACTGTAACTAACAGTGTTTTGATATATGACACCAGTGTTGAGATATGTTACACTGTTTTATCACGTTAGAAAATGAGTGCAATTAGTAACGACACTTTTCACATATTTCTATAGCAATACCTTTTTTCCTGCAGTGCTCTCTTGCATCCTCTAAGGGCATTCTCAGGATGACTGAATCAAAATTGTAGCAGCTCCCACGAAACTTCAGCCACGTTTTTGGGCACATCACCTCATAGGAAAACGCACTGCTTTCTGAGATAAAAAGAAAACAAGGCGGGAGATGTTCAGAATTGAATGGAGAGGGAAATGGTTCAAGGTTCAAGGTCACTTTATTGTCATCAGCACATACATGGTGTGATGAGATAATGTTTCTTCATGGACCACAGCACAATGTATAGCAACATACAACAGTCAACAGAGTGCAAGTTATGACAGACAGCAGACAACTGACAAATAATAAACAGACAACTAGTGTGGACAGTATGTAAACCTTCCGGAGTGGTGATAATTGCACCATAAGTACGATTACAGCACAGGAGGCAATTACAGCACTGAAAAAAGTGGGATGTGATGACAGAGACAAATAAATAGACAGTATAGCAGTGTAACAGTAATGTTCTTAGCAAAGAATAGCAATATGTGACGCTAAAAAACTTTACCAGGATCCGCAAAAGGATCTTCAGAAGGACCTAATGTTAATTGGATGTGAATATGAGGCGCTCCAGTAAGTAGACAATAAAGAAGTGTGACATAGAAGTAGGAAGCGTATTTAAACTTAAAGGATGGATCATATAATATTGCACCATACAAACGTTTTACACTATTACAAGTGTAACATTTACAAGAAAAACCATTGCCAAAAAAAAAAATTGCCATATTTACATATATTATTATTGCACATCAGCATATGATATCCTAATTGCTCAGGACAGTTAGCAGCATAGAAACAACATTGAGTTAAATTATAGCTAGTCAAGTGGCAAGACATAAGAGTGTATTGGCAGTGAACAGAGGTACAGCAAAGTGCTAGTGCTAAATAAAAGTCAGAGTTTAGTACCAGAAGTAAATACCGTCTAAGTGAGGTTATACAGTGGCAGGAAAGAAGTGGAGGGGTGAGAAAAGCAAAGGAGAGAAGAGAAGAAAAAAGAAAAGAAAAGAGAAGCGAAGCTAAGAGAAATAAACGAGAAGAGAAGAGGGGATGAAAGGAGAGGAGAGGAGAACAGAAGTGAGGAGGGGCCTTGACTCACTAGGTGGAGGTATATGGCAGAGTGCTCCTCCCAAAGGCATATCACAGTCTGTTCTCCTCCATCCTCCTGTGACGTCCATATACACACAGTTTCCAAACACAAAGTCTTCATCATCATCTTCAGCTGCATCCCAGTGTGTGAACACAGTGTCACTCCTATCAGACCACTGGTAATTTATGCCATCCTATGGAGACAGGGTTTGTTCACTTACGCACACACTCATTCAGTGCTAGGCATGCTCTGACTGTATTGCTACATGCAAGTATAATTACTGTTCAGAAATAAGTTATATTTATATTTCTCTATTTTAAACAGAAACTACAGTGTAGATTGAAAAATAATGTAGACATAACATATTTTAATTTACTTAGATATCTTAAGTTTGTTAATAAAATACTGGTACTAATTGAAAAATAATACACTACAATTATCCATTTATAGACTTCTGTTGTTGATTAATGTATATATGAGGCATCCTGGATGTTGATTTAGCCATAACAAAGTTTTATACTGTTTTACAGCTTGTTACAAATGATTTAAAACAGTTGTAAAGCTCTTGCATCATATTACAGTTATTTTAGAAATGTATCTGCAAGAAAACAGAAAATGGCAATTCAACGTTCTTGAAGAGCAGTATGCTTACATCCTCGCTAAAGAGGCCGATCCAGTGGGGGGCTCCCAGTCTGTTGACCAGCACAGTGAGGTAGGCCTGATGGAATGGATCTGTGATGCTGACTAATTCCGCCTTCTTCTCCTGACAGGCAATCAGGGCTTCATACCAGCTCATGTTGCCATGGACAATATGGTAGCTCCGGTTTCTGTAGTGAGAGAGGTCTAGGGAGGCGGGGTCGTAATATAAGTGGGATGGACGTTTGGTCTTATCTGAAAGGAAGAAAGACAGAAGGACAGAGAGCAATTGAGAGAAAGGCAATTCGGATAATTTTTTGGTGATGTTACATATGATTCAGACACATCCACTGCTTACTGTTGCCCAAAACATACACATAAAAACATGAATAGCCACAGAGAGAAAAAGTAAAAGAAATCTAGATACTGTTCAATATATGGACCATAAACATCCTATGATTCACCTCCGGTTCTATCGGTTTCTGTGTACTGTAATCACTTAGTTAAAAGGAACAGACAGTCAGACAGACATACAAGCACAAAAACCGCAGATCTCACCTTGCGGTTTCTGACAAACAAAGCCAAAGCCAGTCTGGGTGCACTTCTCGTCATACCACTTCCCAGTAAAGTGAAAGTTGTGATTGTTTGACAGAACAGTGCAGAGTGGTTCAACACCTACATCTGCCGTGTTCACCCAGTCTTCCTGTCGTACACAAACACACACACACACACACACACACACACACACACACACACACACACACACACACACACACACACAAGAGAACAACAAAACACACAAACAAAT
>JBBJLR010135563.1:0-16926 GCA_037577145.1 Brachypetersius gabonensis | reverse complement strand
GAGAAGCCACAGGACCTTTATGTAAGCTGCATTTGTTGGGCACACCTTTATTCTAGGATATCGCTTACAAACACTTTCCTTCAAGGCCTGGGACTCAAACCTATACGCAATAAGCACCTTGAAACATCATTTGACCCAGATGGGACTCGAACCCACAATCCTCAGCTCTGAAGGCTGATGCCTTATCCATTAGGCCACTGGGCTGGAAGCTCTTGTTACTGATATACGTATTAAGGACACTTTTAACCTGAGTAATGTTATTACTTTCCGTGTCTTTCAATCAAATTAATCTATCAGATTCTTGTCATTATCTTTGATTTGCAGTGAGTCCAAGACAAGGGTTTAATTTCAACAGTCTGTTCAATTGTTAAAATTAGTCAAGAACAAATACCATAAACATCATAAATGAATTTCTTGAAACATTTGATAAATTCATGAAGCAATTCACAGTCACGTGAAATTAGAACTTGACTAACGTGGGAGGAGTTTCCCACATCTCTGATGACCAGCCAAACAGTTTGTTTAGTTTCCTGACAGGTGCTGTCTGTGGTTTGGAATGCTGCCAAACATGTATATATAGAGCTTGGCCAGGGCCAGTACCATTTGCGGTATGAACATGGAGGGACCTCACCAAGTAAATGAACAACTTCCTGCTCCAGGAAGAGGAAGAGGAGGAAGAGGAAGAGGGGGAAGAGGTCAAGGAGCATGAAGACACTATGCTGTCCCGGATGAAATTCGGGCCACAATGATAGACCGTGTAGTAAACCATCGCCTCACAATGGCAGAGGTAGGACGCAGAGTGCCTAGTGTGCCTCACTCTACAGTTTCCTCCATCATCCAAACTTTTTGCATGGAAAACAGGTATGTACTCAGTCAATGATGGAATTATTGTTTAGGATACAGTATACAGTACTGTGCATACTGTAAAGCAAGACATTTATAACTATTAATTCCATGTGTGTGTGTGTGTTTGTGTGTGTGTGTGTGTGTGTGTGTGTGTGTGTGTGTGTGTGTGTGTGTGTGTGTGTGTGTGTGTAGGCCTACAGTACTGTAATATCTTGCCTCAGTGTGAAGTTACAGTATGATACTATAAAAATGACAAAGAAAATAAATTGGAATTAATGATTCAGTCATTGGGCAGTAATGTATTAGAATTGTTACAATTATTTTGGCAACTCATTCTGTAACAAATACATAAGGCATACATTACAAATTGTCATAATGTTGTCCTTTGTCTTCTATGTCTAGGATTGGACGAGAACCTCACATGGGTGGCAGAGGAAAACTTCTCAGTCAGCGACGAGAACAAGAGATCTGTAACATGGTGATTGCAAATAATGCCATCACATTGAGACAGATCCATGATGCAATCCTTCAAGATCCTGCAATATTCCAAAATGTCAGCTTCATCAGCATGTTCACAATAGACCGGGTATTGAGGAGGCATCAAATGCCCATGAAGCAAATTTACAGGGTACCATTTGAGAGGAACTCTGACAGAGTGAAGGTACCAGTATGTGCAAGTCAATTATTGGTTGTCTATCATTGCAACATTACAGTAAGCAGTGGTTTCCAATTTTTTAGGGGTTTTCAGTATCCCCTTTACTTTCAGAATCCAGCTTTATCTGACTACAACCTTTTGCCTAAAAACTACAACAGAAAACTGTCTTCAGTACTTCTCCCTCCTCTTTGTGTCAAATACTCCCTGCAGTACCTCTGCATAGGCCTGTACCCCAGGTTTGGAATCACTGGAGTAGTGGCCAGTAGTAGGCTGTACTGAACTTGTGGAGGAGAACATAGAACAATCCTATGTAATTTTCTATTACTGTTGTGTATGACTCCTCTATATGACTGACTTTGTTTTTTTACTCTATTGTAGAGAATAATGGCGTTGGAAGGGAATGAAACACCTCACATCCTCGTGTTTGTCGATGAGGCTGGTTTCAACCTGGCCAAGTGCCGCAGACATGGCCGTAACATCATTGGCCAGTGGGTCATGGTGGCCAGCGAGGGGGCAATTTAACAATGTGTGCTGCCAGTTCTGAGAATGGTGTGGCCACACACATTCCCTGTTTAGGCCCATACAGCACTCAAAAGCTTCACATTTTCTTGGACCGTCTTTATACTGATCTGGTCCCAGAAAATAAGAGGTCTTGAAAGGCCTCACCTATCACACTATGTGATCGTGTGGGACAATGTGAATTTCCACCGTGGCCGCTCATCAGGGCCTGGTTCACTACTCATCCAAGAATGCTCATGGAGATAATTCCACCATACTCTACGTTCCTCAATCCATTTGATGAGTCTTTTTCCGCTTGGAAGTGGAAAGTTTATGAACATCAGGCGCAAGACCAGAGGGCCCTGCTCCATGCAGTGGATGCTGCGTGTGAGGACATCACAGGGGATCAGTAGGGGATCAGTCGCTGCATCGCAAGGGAAAATATCCGCTGCAATGTGGATGAAAACCTATAGCCTAACAGAGAGCAGCGCATGGATGGCCAGGGGGATGAGGATGGTGGCCAGAAAAGGGAGGGTGATGACAGCAACCACTGAAAGTTACTGTATTTGTGAAACTTTATCTTTTAGCACTTTCTTGTTTTTTGTTTGTGCTGATATTTCGTACATGTGCAGAATACTGGATACATTTTATTTTTATGAACTCTAATGCACGGACGTTACTTTATGAGTGTGAATAAAAATGGTTACAATTTCCTTGGCAGTATGAGTGCAGTGTGTGTAATGTCAAACTTTGGAGGCTGCTCTTACTGTAAAATCCTTTTTTTTTTTCAGTTTTATACATAATTGTGTTCTGTGAGCTAGACCTCTGCTATAGTGACAAAACATCTAAGCATTCTGACTTGCAGTGCTCACACAATGCCAAAGGGATGATGCATTTTGGGGGCACTGATTATTTATATGAGAGAGAAATTTAGTTTTAACACATGGATGAACTGTTTTAGGAGAGATATGAGTTTTTGCAGGGAATCCATGGTGTTGTGCTGAACCATCCAGGTTACTTTGGCAAAAGCACTAAGTGAATGCAAATGAGCCAAAGCAATTGAGAACGATCTTTATAACTTTGATGACTCTTTTTATTGGAAAGGAATCTAGTTTTGAAGCATGTGTAAACACTTCTGCGAGAGATATGAGCTTTTGCTAGTGAACTGTAATGTTGTGCAGAACAGTAAGACTGTTTGGCCAAATGACCTTATAGTTTTAAGAATGTAATTTCTGTTTCAAGAAATGAGCCAAACCAACAGAGAAAACTGTAACATATTACAATGACAAAATGACCTACTCAGTCAACAAAAAACAATGGTTCAGCGAATACCTGTTTGTTTCCAATCTACAGAACAACACACTAGGAGCTGTTCAAACTACACAAACAACACAAAGTACTCAAACTACACAAGCTACGTAAACTACTCACATATCGACACCCACTAATACAGGCATCACTGACTCTTCAGTTCATCTGTTGGAGTTCAATTCAGGTTCAAATTAGATTCATTAAAAAAATTACATTCATTAATTAGTCAAGACAGTAACGACAGTTTACCTTGCCTTTTTAGTTTATGACACATGGGTTTCATTATGGCAATGATTCCGGTACTAATTATTTCTACCAGCTGTTTTCTTATAAAGTGTGTATGTGTGTGTGGAAGGGTGGAATAAAAAGTCCAAAACTGTGCTTTTGTTTTGAATAGCACAGAAAGATGAGGAGAGGCCATTGGCTGTGTTTGAGCAGATTTGCAAATCATTCAGATTTCAGTCTGACCAGCATTTCATTGTTTATAAACTAAACAGTAAAAACAATAACAGCAATGTATAAACATTTAACGGCTTTAAACAAGGTTAACGGCTCCACTCAAAAAAAAAAAATTCCCTTGTTTTTTTTATAACTTGCATTGTTTTTCTCTATAGCGTATGTATTGCTGGGTTGGGTGTTGGCCAATTATTACTTGACAGTTGTTGTATAGATGCTCTGATTGCAGTATGTTGGTTAAATAGTTGATTCGGATTTAAGCTGTTTTCCAGGTAAGAAACAGTCGTGGACTTCTTTAGCATTGATGTACGTCGCTCTGGATAAGAGCGTCAGCCAAATACCGTAAATGTAAATGTAAATGTAAATGTAAATGTTACACAAACTACTCAGCATACTCAAATTATGCAAACTACTGAAATGGCACAAATCTTTTTTTAGATTATTTGTATAGTGTACTTTTTTTTACCGTACTGTCGTTTGGTATAGTTTTTATTCTATAGTCTTTGCTGCTCTTTGCACTGTCCACTTTCTGCTGTAACAATGCAAATTTCCCACTCATGGGACTAATAAAGGTTTATCTTATCTTACTCAAATTGCACAAACTACTCATACTATGTGCACTATGCAAAGTAAGCACACTACACAAACTACACAAGCCTCTCAAACAATGCAATCAACACAAATGACTCAAAACTACAAATAATACCAACTACACAGTTAACAAAAAAGTGCATGTTCATGAATCACAATTGCATTACATAAATTCCTGGCCCTTTCTCTTCATCTGTTCCGTACGAACTGCACCTTTAAAAAGCATGTAAAAAAGCAAAATTGGAAGTTTTGATCTGACAGAGGTTTGTAAATAGACTGATGGAAAAAGAGGAACATAAAAATGAGGCCAAGCTGAGAAGAGTTAATTACAGTTCCTCCAGAAGCTCCACTGTCAGGAAGCCCAGAGGTCTAGACCTCCACACAGAACAGCTCACAGAACAGCTCTCTGGTCTCTTCTTCTTTGCTTTGAAGTCTCTCTGAAAGCTGCAGGACGTTTCTGCTTAAAAACAAACGGAATAAAAACTCCTCCCATGACGTCGGAGCCCATTCGTCAACAAAGGCAGTGCAATTACAATCGAGCCTAATGAAATGCCTCTTACGTGTTTGATGTTTAATGACTTTTGGAATATAAATAAGAGGAAAATTTTAAATGTATCTGATAAACCACTGGAGGATTTTGAAAGAAAAGCAAAACTCTTTGTCTTCAAGGTTAAGATGTGCGTGTTACATTTTTTCCTTTTTTTCTCTTTTTCTAATAAAAAACATGTAATTAACCCTAAAACCACACCAAATTATAACATGTTTGCAAATAAATAAATTAATAAAAAATTATAAAACAATAAAAACATGAATATAATTTATATAATAATTTTTTGGGTAATCATAAACAAATTAACTAAACATTTATTGGCAACTTGTGGAAACATCAAACATTATAGGAGCACGGTATCCAGTCAGGAAAGTCCTGATTTGTTTCCTTAATTTGTTATTAGTTGCATATTTTTAATATAATAAACTATAAACTGCACCTCTGTCCTATCTCAAACTCCTTTTTGGCCTCAGTCTTGACTCTGACTCAAACCTCTTTGCCTCACTCTTGACTGTGACTCAAACCTCTTGGCCTAGGTTCCGTCTCTGACTCGAACTTCTTTGGCCTCAGTCTTGACTCTTATTCAAACCTCTTTGTATTCAGTTTTGCTTTAGATCTCGACCTCTTTAGACTTGGAGTGTGTCCGATTTTAGTGCATAGTGCGCTCACACTGAAAACCAAGCTAAAACTGCACTGAAAGTACTCGAACGGTGCACTGAAATCGGCCAGAAATCACAGTGCGGGACAATGCACACTATGCACTAAACAGGCGTCATTTTGACCACGTAGCAGAGGAGGCGGGACTTTCAATGTGTTTTTGAGTTGGATAATGGTGGCAAACAGTGAAATACAAGCCCAACGGAGGCAGCTGGTTCGTATAAATGTAAGTAACGTTAATACAATTATTTTACTGATGTACACTGCGGTAAAACTGGCAGATATTTTGGCGGGCTGAAGAATCGCGAGCAAATGTTAGTCCGTCACTTCCACTAAGTGCAAAATGCTAGTGTTCCATTTAGGACAGCACTGACACACAGCAGTGCGCACTACAGAAGGCAGTGCACTAAACCTGCGCGATTTTGGACACACTCTTGGTCTTGAGTGTAGCTCAAACATCTTTTGACTTGTTCTTGATTCAGACTTAATTCTCTTTGGACTCAGTCATGAATCAGATTTAAACCTTTTTGGATTAAAACCTATTTGTATTTGATCTGGGACTGGCCTATTGCTGGTTTTGGATTCAGCAAAGATTGTTTTGACTGCAGCTCAACTTCAGACTGAGGTTAAGCTGCACTTATCTGTTTTGTTTGCCCTTTCAGTCGATGAACCCCACTTCTTTCCAGGCGGAAGGTAACTGGACTTCACCTTAACTCATCTCATCCTAAAAGATCCTTGATCATCAGCACGTTGTTCTGGGAGATCCATCTTATTCGAGGCTTGAATTCCTCCATTTAATAAGCTCCCTCTGAGACCAGGAAAATGAGAGAGAAGAACAGGACAACCTCTCTCACATACACCTTAATCAGCTGCACATTACACAAGCTGAGAAAGTCAACTCCCCTTTAATTAAATCCAGCCTGACCTGCTCTGTAATTAAAACAGTCCTCATCAGACTGGAAGTGAGTAGACAAACATCAGACGCCTCCTTTGAAGTCCAGGCAAACAGAAGAGCTTAAACTTTATACCTGCGAAGCCGAACATGTGTAAGTAGAGCTTAGAGGGAGGCTCATTCTTAACCGTGGGCTCTGTTTAGTCGATGTTGGAACAGTGTCAGTGCCACTGTGTCGCTTAAATGTCGGTGTAACTCATACTGGAGTGACATTTCTGGCTTGCTTGTCATGAAATGTTCATTAACTCACACAGTAAATGACACCTGGTGTTTTCAAATGATGTTAAAAATGTCAAGAACAATATCATGTAATATGACTAATACATAATACATGCAATCAGAAACAAACACTATTTGCATTCTTTTAGTATAAAAAACATGATTTTTGTTCATGTTATATGTATATATTATTTTATTATATACATGTAGCTTTACAGTTCTGTTTTCCATCTTTTATCAGTGGACACAGTTCTCAGTGTTTTGTACATAAACTTTTATGTTTCCTTTTTTGTTCTCTTGTGTTCCTTTTTTATGTTATTCCTTTTCCATTTCATTTTATACATATATTTTTATATCAGCTTCTTCTTTTATTTTTCTTTTATTTTTCAATTTATATTTTAATTAGTTGTGTTTTAAACTTTAAAACTGATGTTCTAAAATTGCATTCCTGAAAACACACTTTTTCATTGAAGAGTTTATTGTAAGTTTTTTTAGGTTAAGTTCGATGTGCTCATTGTTACAACTATAAAGTAGTGCAGTTATGTAATGATACATGTTTATTGACATTTACTCTTCTAATCAACTGCAATCCAGCCATATGTACATCAACAGCGGTTACACTGCCATTGCCTGCATTGGTAATGTGTTACTAGACACGTATAACAACTCTTAATCCAAATACTAACTATTCACTGCTTAAATTGCATTAGGATACACTAATTTCACAGTAATTATGTGAGTAGCTGACATTACATAAGCCTTACTCCTTTAATTCAGCTGTAACAGTACAACAGTAGTTCTATTGTTATTGTATACATTGTTAATGTGATACTAAACAATTATTACAGACACTAAATAAAAAGTGGGACTGAATCATCTTCTAATAAGCTCACAACAATCACATAGTGAACAAAAAAGTACTTTGAAACGTTAATCCATGCCTTTGTTAACACTAGATTAGATTACTGTAATGCACTATATGTAGGGGTTAGTACGTCCTCCATCTCTCGTCTTCAGATGGTACAGAACACAGCAGCATGTCTCTTAACGGGCTCATGAAAACATGAGCACATCATGCCCATTTTAGCGTTATTGCTTTGGCTGCCCATACGTTTTAGGATAGATTTTAAGATCCTTTTAATTACTTTTAAGGCCTTGCTCCCCCCCTCACTGAGCTTCTCCAATCCTACCCGCGCTCTCAGGTCAGCTGATCAGCTGCTCTTGAGCATGCTGAAAACAAAGCAGAAACTCAGAGGGGATCGTGCCTTTGCTGTAGCAGCCCCTTTGGTCCTTGTACAGCACTTTGGTCCTTTTTGTTTACTAAAAGTGCTTAACAAATAAAGTTGGATTGAAAAAATCTAATATGCATATTTTAGGCCAGAGGGCTGGACTAGAAATGTGGGCCCTATTAAATAATCGAAACATTGGACATTTGTTATATCACATAACGAACTTAAAATATAATACTGTATTCTTAAAGTGTAATATTATGTACTCTGATGGTGATGTTTAAGCGTCTCCTGTATGCGCAATGTCACTGAATCATCCTTTTCATCCCTTAACCCCCTCCAGTGCCCATGTTTGAGGGTCTTTCATTTGCTGAGATATTTTTTAAAAAAAGGAAAAAAGGCAGTTTTTGATTTGACAGTGACGAGAGTAATACCCTACAAGACTTTCTTCCAGAGGAAAGATAAAAAACAAAACAGCAGCTTAAGACACTCATTCCATCGCCTCCAGCTTGATGTTTGACTTTATTCCACAAATTTGAATAAAACACATCGCAGAAGCAGAAACCATGGCCTGTTTCAAAGGCGGAGCGCTCTCCAGTGAAAACACACCACAGGAAACATCCTGCTGTGTGATATTTGGCACCACGAGTGGAATTCAGAGCAGTTCCGATAAAATAAAACATCAAACACACGAAGGAAAGCGCCAGTGGAAGCATGATGATGTCTCCAGAGGAGATACCACACTTCAATAACGATCATTCCGGAGGTACATGGTTCCACTTGGTTCCATTTACTTCTGTTATGTTTAGTTCAGTTCCATCTACTCCAATACGTTAGTGGCTCATCTATTTCCTTTTCAGTCATTACCTTTTAGCTCCTGATTTTCTTTTCTAGGGTGTAACACTTTACAGCTAAATGTGATGTATGATTGCATGGTTGCTATAAAACTGTGTTTGGAGAAATGGGCAAAAAAATGTGTTAAAAAAGTCTACTTGCACCATGAATTCAGAATACCGATCTTCTGATTTAGTGCCCAGCACTCTACCACTGCACCACCAAAGGGGGCATTAATTTGGTGATTCCTACCAAGCCATTGACGATTAAGGACAGCTGAATGCGTAGCATGTTTTGCAGCTTTTTTGTGTTTCTTTTGTGTTTTGTCCATTTCTGACTGTCATAGCTGTGACATCACAGGCTCTCTCCAACACACACTTTAAAGGTGACCCAGCCTTCCTCTCTCTCTATCCTCATAAATTACAGAGGTAACTCGACCACAAAAGTAAATTTTTAAACAATGAATAGACGAAAACACACTTTTCTAACATATGCTGGATGTTCTAAGAAAATATATTTCGGTTCTGTAACAGAGCTCAGTTCTTCAAGAGTTTCTGAACCTCACTGTTTAGCCTCAATGTTTAGCCTCACTCGCAGTGATGGCCAGTAGAGTTGCTCCACGCTCCGTGGAGCTACTTGTGACGAGAGCTCTCTCACCTAATCACACCTGCAGAGACAAGGAGGGAGACACAGAGAAAAGTCCTTGACATACATGTGTGCACAAGGGAAGCCTCAGTCTCGCACTGGTCTCTCCTGTTCTGGTCCACTTTCCTACAGTCCTTTGGAGCACGCCTGGTAGGAGTAGTGAGCTGGAAATGTACAGACACAGGTCCGTGTTTCAGTCTCTAACAGGGCAGGCATTAGATAGATCATTAACAAAGGTACCCAACCGAAGTAGGAGCTTTGTGTATGAGCTTGGAGACCGCACACCTCTATGGACCGAATGGCTTTTCTGCTGCGTAATACGGAAGAGCTTGACACAGACAATCACTAACGAGAAGGAAACAATCAAGCGGTAACAAAGCTTAACTTATACACTCACACAGGACAGGTGTACATGTAATTAGGTGCCTAGAAACCCAGCTAACAAACCAGTGAAGCTCCACACCTGGGTTGCCAAGGCACTGGACACACACACACATACTGTGACATCACTGAGATGAGACAGGACGTGGGTATTCGGGTGACTGGGGCCGCTTGGGAAGTGACAGTCATTAGTCATTACTTATTTCCTCAGAACACACCAAATTTGTCATATGAATGTAAATACAATGTGACAAAAACATAATAATCCAATCTAATTTTGAAAATTCACTCATTATTAAAATGTAAACAAATTGGCTGAATGGAGCTGAATGGAACCAGGTGTCTGCCTCTGAAATCTCCCTCACAGAAAGTAATTCCATTAAATGGTTATGGTTTCTTTGCCTGACATCTAAGTTGTTCTACCAGAATTTTGAGAATCTTTTGGTCCTACAACTAAAACTATGGTGAAGGGACACATACAGGGACATGTTGTGAGGGAAAATGGTACCCAAAAAAACTGATTTAGTCCAGATGTACTATTTTACCATCATCAACATCCAGATAAACTCTCAGAGACACAAAAAGCTTTCCTGGGGTGGTGATAGTGAATAAAACGGCGGTGTTGGAGACATCTGGTTCCATTCACAGCCACATTAAAGAAAACAGACCTATTAACCGTTTCACACCAAACACATTCTGGATGTTTCCAGAGTAGAAACGGTAACGTCAGAGACGAGGAGGCAGGATGCAATAATGAGTCTGTTTTATTGAGATCTACATTATTGTCTGTTGGACTCCATTGGGAGTCAAAGAAGAGGCAGACAGGAACAACACCTGAGAATCCATAAAAACAAAGTAACATTGACACAAGGCGCAGAAAACAATAAAACGTTTAGGATGAAAACAAACTATTGAACCAAACACCAGAAGCTGATGGAAGTTGCATGTGCTAAGAGAAAGGCTTAAAACATCCAGAACAAAGATGAGAAACAACATTAGAAACGTTAAACATCAGAGGGTCAGGAAACGTTAACTGGAAATAAATCTGCCTTAACGCTGTAGCCACGGAAACCAAACTCACAAAGCAACAGCTCTGAATAGACTGTACCGCTCATCATTGATGCTCAGCTAATAATGTATCTTCACAGAGATGACAAAATTGATTAGCATGAATCTTTGAAAAATACATAGCATTAACTGATGCAATAGATTGTAATTCTGATCAACATTCAACCAAATTTAGACATTTTAGCAACTTAGGCAAAGTGATGATTCTGTGGAAGTGAAGATGCTTTAAAATGACCTCTGTCTTGGAACAAAACAGAATTAATTGATAGAATGCATCGACTGTCTACTGTAAATAAGATTCTGGTTAAGGCAAGGAAACTTAACTTCGGCATTCTGGCAAACTTTTGTTCTGATTTCGCCATAGCTGCCCTCCCCAATAAACACCACCCACCTTCAGGAGGTTTCAAAATGACTCAAACTTAATTTTCCCACATAATTTTCGTGCTCATTCTCAGACATTCTTGTTACAATAGCACAGCACATATAAAGATTAGCCGCTCTTCTTAAATGATGTGAAACCGAACCATACAAACTGTTGACATAACAGTAACAGAGACGGAAATGTAAGACATCAGTTACACACTAAAGCTCTAAATACACTTAAACTACAATCCGACTAAATGAACACACCCCATCCATGCTGTATATATTGCACCATGGTCTTATCACACTATGTATGGGTTCACAGTTGCTGATGACAAAAAAAAAATCTTTGAATCATTAGGGCAGCTCAATGTAAAAATCCTCTTTACATTGTGTGATGCATGATTGTTATAAATTTGTTATTAAATAGTTATTAATACAGACATACATGCCAACGTTTTACATTTCTGCAACTGCTTCTTAATAGACAGTTTGATGTAAGCTGCAGAACCATGGAGAAAACCATTGTTGCTTTCTTAAACAACAGTGAAGAACGACAATAAAGGTTAACTGAGCTTGATAAACTGGTCTGTGGCAGCTACAGTCGTGCAACTGCTTCAAGCTCTGATCCAAAATTGGCTTCTTCATTAGTCACTATCAGTAGGAGCTCATAACTTATAGACAGTAGGTTTTCTGCCTTCTGTCCATTCTTGGGTAGACAGGATGCATCCCCATTAGACCCAGAGGGAGCATTCCATCATTTTGAATGAGGTTTACTTTGGCTTGTTTGGTGAAGATCTGACCTTGGGTCCCCACACAATTTCCTTTGGGCTGTGGAACATGACAAGACAGCACACTAGACCCTTTATTGTTTACTGTTCAATATGAGGGTAAGTTTCTTTACCGCCATTGGCAAAAAAAAAAAAAGACCATCTATGAAAGATAAAATTAATGTGGAGAGTCAAGGTCAGAACCTAAAAGTATGAGAGGAGCTACAAAGGCAGAAATGTCTACTATTTGACTGAATTTGAAAGAAATTCAAATTAATTTTTGTGATTTCTTTTACATCACAAATGACCTTTGAAGCACAATTACTTTAATTTTCATACACTTGAATGTAATTACACAATTACATATTGAACTGCACAGTTATTTACAATGGATTACAATGACATTAGGTACAGACAGGTTCAGGCGATCAAACAATAAATAAATAAAAAAGGATGTTTTTTTACACAACTACACACAATGACAACTACTCAACTACTTAATTCATTTCCTAAAAAATTATAAAAACAATACTCATCTTTCCTTTTAGACAGTTTCCCTCCTTGTTTATTTGAGCCAGGAATAATTTGTATGAAACTACAGGATGTTTTAGTTATTAGTAGCATTAACTAGTACTAGTTGAGATTTAAGTAAAGACACAGATATGAATGATGGGCACCTTGGGACATGAGTCATGCTTGATAGTCACCATATTCTTTAACTGTAGCCAAACTTTAATAGTCTAACTGCAGATAAGACAGGTTGAACAAGAATTTCAGAGCCATAATTCATTCTGTATAATTCTCAGCATCAGTTTTCCATCCATTAAGTCTCTGAGTTGACAAATGTACTATTTTTTCCAGTGTGGTCATTATGCATTAAAAACATGTAACAGTTTTGAACACCCTGGGATTTCTGCAGATATCATTAACTCTGATGGGTTTTTCTAGGTGACCCAACAACACTGTTAAACATTAAATAATAGAAAGAGAGACTGTGATCATGACTGGGTCCATAAGCAAGGAGCACATGGTAAAACAGGCACTCAGGTCTAGTCAGCACAGGTTTGACTAGTAAGATTAGCCAAGCTGTTTCTAGACATTTTGAAGAAAGACAGCAACTAAATCTGCTGCACAAATGAAAAGAAGCCCATCTATCAGCTGTCGAGGTTCTGTTTAGGTCTAGGGTTATGTGACTCTTCCTCTAACCACACAGTCAAATAAACATTTGTTATATCACCAAGGGACAACGACCTCATTTGAGGGTAAAGAAATCCAGCTGCCTTGTTTAACCAGCCTGGAATGTCTAAAGGAGGTTTAAAGAGATTTACAGCAGACTTTTTTTTTCACCTGTTGACAAACGGTTAATTTTTTCACCAGGCGTCTGTTTTACTGGATGGTTGTCTCTGGGCATCACCAAAAGCAAGACAAGACAATGGCATTAATGTCTGTATAGTAAATAAGGACGTAAATAATGTCCCTTTTTACACCAAAGCATTAGCAGTTCCTCCAAAGCATCTTTAACGCTTTGAACACGATTGGTATGGATATGTGTTGAAAGTGCAACAAATGTTAAATTGTTGTCATATTGCTCTTTTATGGAAGTTCCCCCCTATTTGTTTTGATGTTCTAGATGTCAAACATTTTGCTTAGCTTTGTTTGGTGTTTGTTAGAGAGCAGCCGAGCAGCAGCGCCCTGAGCAAAAGGTAGCAAACAATGAACAAGTAGGAGAATAAAATATTGATTTTAGACTGTTTTAGATCATTTTTATTTGTTGAAATCAGATTTTACTAATACACTCTGAGATCTATGGGATAACAAAAGACTAAAAATCCAGCTGCCTGCTTGTGTAAATCAAAATCAATGTGCTTTATATACAAGATCAAAACAAGTTTAATTTAAACTGATAGAGATTATGAAACATCTCAAAGTTTTAGCAAGTACAGATATGTTTACCAAGACTAACATCTAAACAAAGCACGCTCAGCGGCCGAATCTGCACAATGGAGGCCTCTCTAAAAGCCTATTTGTGGTGCAGCCATGATCCAAAAATATTCCCAGAAACACATCCTGGTGGTGTAACGAGCAGAACCACAAACACTGTTTTGTTTCACACACACACACCTCCATCCAAGTTTGATCAAACTGAATAGAAATGTAGGTCTGTACGCCTACAGTCAAAAGCTTTGCAGACTGAGATTTCCTACATTTGCATGTCACACACTTCATCTGGAGCGACACCAGTTCTCAGGGCTTGAATCTGGGGAAAGGTAGCAGATCAATGTTAACACTACCAAAATCCACCTTACCCTGAGCACCCTAACATGGCTCTGGCTCCTCATGGATGGAAACTTGTTTCATTTGACATTTTTTCATTTATAGTTGTTCATTAAATACATTTCCAACAAGAATAAAAATCTGGTAGTGTATGTTGTGTGAAAGAACCTGGAAGAAATCATGGGACACTGATTATTTTGCTCCTGAATCAGTTCGAGCCAGCGGTGTTCCTACAGCTCCGAGACCCGCATGAACAGAAGTTTTGGTAACGCTTTACTGAAAACCTTAATAAAACAACCATGCAAGTACAAGTAAAGTTCAATCTGGAGGCCTTAGTCAAAGATGTTTGTGTTTCTTATTGCAGTCAGAAATGAACCATCCTGGTTCTGCCTCAGTAAAGTCTTGTTTACCTTCTCCATGTTACTGCATCAACATTTCTGGGTGGTAAAAAAAAACAGTCGTGGTAATCTCTCAAAACAATCCACACAGTTTTACCACCATGACCTGCTGCATAGCCATACACAGCAAAGTGAATCTGGTGCATCAATTCCTTTAAAGCAAACATTTTTTTTCTTAAGTGACTGAACACTCAAATTGTGTAATGGTCTGAGCTTTGGTCCTATCACAGGAGGTCACATATACAACCCCTAGTTGTGCTGCAGCCACTCGTGACCGGAAGAGCACCCACCTCATCCCTCAGGTATAACTGTCCTCTTTCTTTTTCTGGGTGGTTAAGGTTGTCATCCCTTTCCCCCATCATTTAGTATAACTGTCCTCTCTTTCTGGGTGGATAATGTGGTCATCCCTTTCCCCCAGTAACTCAGCATGATGACAGTTAGTACAGGTGTCTGTTAGCTGACGTAACAGAATCGGTGTTCTTATCTGCTACACGATCCAGTCATGTATTAGCAGGAGATTGACAAGAAGTGGTGGAGCTACACACAGAAGAGGAACCATCTTTTCACCTTGCTCCGGCTAGTGGTTGGAATTGGAGATGACTAAATCAGGTTTTATTTGGAATGATAGAAATCATAGTTTTTATCAAGGCTTAAAGCCTTGAAACCATAAAGGCAGAAAAAAATTTCCCACCTCAACATTGCAGAAACACATCCTGGTGGTGTAATGAATGGGTGTAATGAACTGGTGGTGTAATGAGTGTGTGAGTGGTGTCACTCACCTCTGTCCAGATTTAATAGGTGTAGCTCAGTGCTTAGATCTGGGACATTGGGGTTCTCATTTCCTGAATCTGTGTGCAAGATCCAGTAAGTGGCTCCACACATCAAATGTATTCCTTCAGCACTGAGGTTGGAATGTAGGTCTGGAGTTCAAGCCAAATCAGAGGCAGGTGGCCTAAAAACATGAGAGATTAAGGTCCATACATATGTCCCAGGTTAACCTATAGAACCTAAGGAACTAAAGAAATAAAAAAAGGTCTAAAACTGGTGTCATCTCTCCTATACGCTTGCTGTTTTCATTCACTCAGATGCTATCCTGAAAGTTTTTCTGGGTTCAAAGATTGTATGGGGGTTTTTTGTTTCTAAAATCTAAAATAAAAGAAATTAGATTTTTGTTCTTTGTCAGCATTTGGATCTGATAACATTTTTAAAACCCCAATAGCTGTTATTATTACTACATTTAGCATCAACACAAACTGGGGAAGCAGATTCAACAAGCGGTGATCTCAGATACCATCAGATTTTGTAAAATGTTGAACAGCTGTGAAGTTAAGAAGCTTAAAAATAAAGGAACCACAAGGGGGGGGGGGTGAGTAATGCAATAGAACATTGGTGTTCATCTTCAGTCCTGGAAGGTCAATGTCCAGCACAGTTTGGTCTTTACCCTCCTCAGACACATTCACTAAACCTGCAAATTAACAGGTGAGCTTCTGCTCACAGTGTTGGTGGTAACGCCTGGGTAACGGGTGGATCTGGAGATGGCTCAGGTGTGCAGAAAATCCAGAAATAAAAGGAAAGTCATGACTGGCATAATGCATAATTAAAGTAATATCATTTTAATATGAAAAATTCTCATGATTTTTTTCTCATGATTTACGTTTTGTTTACATTTGAAAGCAATAGACATGTAAATAAGATAAGATAAGATAAGATAAGATAAGATAAGATAAGATAAGATTAAATGCTTCATAATGAAGTGTTTCATCTGGGTTTGTTATGGGTTACATCCACCATGTATCCCTGGGTCCTGTTCCATGAAACAGGATTAAGAGAAAGTCAGGCTTATTTCAAGGGACTGTAAGGGAAAGTAAGCCAGACTCTCCCTTAATCCTGTTTTAATGGAACAAGACCCAGGGGCCCGTTCTTCGTACGTTGCTTGATGCATCCGAGATGAACTGACACATCTAAGATGAGATCATCCTGCTACTTACGATCTGGCTAATTTGGTTCTTTGAGCACCCCTGCTGTTGATGATTAGTATAGCTGGATTGAGTTGTCTAGGATTAATGTGTATTCGTGCGTTTGTTTAAAAGGCGAAATGCATCGACCGTCGAAATACTGATCGCAACCCCTTCGATTGGCTGAGGAAATGGCAAAAGAGCCAGCTCAATTTTTTCTCAGGCGGAGCAAGAGCTGTTATTATGTGTTCCTTGATATGTTATTTTATTTGTA
>JBBJLR010135533.1:0-16928 GCA_037577145.1 Brachypetersius gabonensis | reverse complement strand
CTCCTTCCCTGTGAAGCCATTTTTATGCAACGCAATGATGGCTGCATGCGTTTCTTTGCAGGTCACCATGGTTACCAGTGGAAGAACAATGATTTCAAGCATCACCCTCCTTTTAACATCTCAAGTCTGCCATTCGAACCCAATCAGCCTGACATAATGATCTCCAGTCTTGTGCTCGTCAACATTCTCACCTGAGTTAACAAGACGATTACTGAAATGATCTCAGCAGCTCCTTTAATGACAGCAATGAAATGCAGTGGAAAGGTTTTTTTGGGATTAAATTAATTTTCATGGCAAAGAAGGACTATGCAATTTATCTGATCACACTTTTGGCCACGACTGTAGAAGACTGCTCTCATAAAATGCTAATCGATTCCTTAAATGAAACCCATTTTCTCTCTAGTTTGGAAATAGCGCCAACCCCATAATTGAATTGGAGATTACTGTCACAGAAATTACTTCTAATGGCCAGACATGTGCACACCAGTGTGCTGAGATACTTCACAGAGGCCCATAGGGGAAAGCAAATGGCTCCCTATAGTAGGTAGCAAGAGCCTGTCATTAGACTACCATTACAGTGCAGTCAGTCTCTCACTCAATGTGGTGTGTGTCAGTTTAAATGATCTGTGAGTGGCACAATGAGCGGGAAGCTTTCATTTCCCTGCAAGGACTTTGGATGTGAAGCCTAACATTTCAAAGAACAGCAGTTTGCTTCAAAATGGAAACAGCTCTTTTTAATTCTTTCAAAGCACTGCTGTTTTTTTTCTGATGAATTGCAGTAACACAATGATATGTAACTGACAATTACCCCTCCAAAAATGGCTCCTGATGCAAATGAGAGCTTGTATGAGTTAAACACAGCTCTGAGCACTTGTTTCTCTCTGCTTCTCTCTGCTCTCTGTCGTGTCACTTTATGCCTCTCCCCATGAAAGGCTGTAACAGCTCGGCTCAGACTGTGCAGCTGCTGCTGCCGCTGCATGTTCATGGTGCTCAGCACCGTCACACCCCCATCCGGCTGCAAAGGCCAAGTGGCCCTTCAGCCCCACTCTGAGACAAGAGCGCATGCGCAAACATAACTGAGTGGGAGCTTCGCCAATATCCCCTCTGTTTACTGGCCGATGAGGTAAGGTCAGGACAACTGAAGTGCATGGGAATGAAGGGGAATTCGTTCTGTGAATGTGTAATAACAGGATAAATTAACTGAAAGCATGACATACACACACATATATATATATATATATGTACACTGCTCAAAAAAATAAAGGGAACACTTAAACAACACAATGTAACTCCAATGCAATCACACTTCTGTGAAAACAAAGGCAACACTGACTGACAATCCATTTCACATGCTGTTGTGCAAATGGAATAGACAACAGGTGGAAATTATTAGGCAATTAGCAAGACATCCGCAATAAAGGAGTGGTTCTGCAGGTGGTGACCACAGACCACTTCTCAGTTCCTGTGCTTTCTGGCTGATGTTTTGGTCATTCTTGAATGCTGGCGGTGCTTTCACTCTAGTGGTAGCATGAGATGGAGTCGACAACCCACACAAGTGGCTCAGGTAGTGCAGCTTATCCAGGATGGCACATCAATGTGAGCTGAGGCAAGAAGGTTTGCTGTGTCTGTCAGTGTAGTGTCCAGTGTAGTGGAGGTGCTACCAGGAGACAGGGCAGAACATCAGGAGACGTGGAGGAGGCTGTCGTAGGGCAACAACCCAGCAGCAGGACCACCACCTTCACCTTTGTGCAAGGAGGAACAGGAGGAGCATGGCCAGAGCCCTGCAAAATGACCTCCTGTCTGCTCAAACGGTCAGAAACAGACTCCATGAGGATGGTATGAGGGCCACAGGTGGGAGTTACAGCCCAACACCGTGCAGGAGGTTTGACATTTGCCAGAGAACACCAAGATTGGCAATTCGCCACTGGCGCCCTGTGCTCTTCACAGATGAAAGCAGGTTCACACTGAGCACGTGACAGACGTGAGTCTGGAGACGCCGGGGAGAACGTTTTGCTGCTGCAACATCATCCAGCATGACTGGTTTGGCAGTGGGTCAGTAATGGTGTGGGGTGGCATATCTTTAGGGGGCCGCTCAGTCCTCCATGTGCTCACCTGACTGCCATTAGGCACCGAGATGAGATCCTCAGACCCCTTGTGAGACCATGGGCTGGTGCGGTTGGCCCTGGGTTCCTCCTAATGCCAGACAATGCTAGACCTCATGTGGCTGGAGTCTGTCAGCAGTTCCTGCAAGACGAAGGCACTGATGCTATAGACTGGCCGCTCGTTCCCCAGACCTGAATCCATCATGTGGATCATGGGACATCATGTGTCGCTCCATCCACCAACGCCATGTTGCACCACAGACTGTCCAGGAGCTGCTGGATACTTTAGTCCAGGTCTGGGAGGAGATCCCTCAGGAGACCATCCGCCACCTCATCAGGAGCATGCCCAGGCGTTGTAGGGAGGTCATACAGGCACGTGGAGGCACCCCACACACCACTGAGCCTCATTTTGACTTGTTTTAAGGACATTACATAGTTAGATCAGCCTGTAGTGTGTTTTTCCACTTTAATTTTGAGTGTGACTCAAAATCCAGACCTCCATGGGTTGATCAATTTGATTTCCATTTTAAATTTTTGAGTGAATTTGTTGTCGGCACATTCAACAATGCAAAGAACAAAATATTTAATAAGAATAGTTGATTCATTCAGACCTAGGATGTCTTATTTTCGAACAGTGTATATACAGTGCCTGGCAAAAGTCAAGTTGTAGGAACAACAAACAATCAGTTGGAATCAGAAATGGCTTATAAGAAAGACAAAGTACTCTAGATTATGCTTATTATACCAAAATAAAGTTTTGCATCATTCCTTAAGTTGTGCCCTTTAATTGTGACAGAAAGGTCAAGGATCAGAAAGGTTGCCTGGACAAAAGTAATGTAGAAATTATACATATACTTTATTTAGAATACACAAACTGCTACAATAACAGCATAAACTCACGGTGAGCTTGGAGGACCACATCTATACTTCTTGGCAATGACTGAAATGACTTGTTGATGAAGTCTGGAACAGCAAAGAAAGCATTCTTAGCCCAGACATGCTCAATACTGCAGGTGTTATGGACTTTAACAGTTTCATTTTGCACCCAGTTATTAATGTAAACGCCCTTGACATTAAATTGATCCATTTATTCTAACAATTGATTGATTAAAAATAAAGTTATATGCCTTTTAAGTTACTATGTCCTTTTTGTGCCAATGACTGGTACCTTTATTAGCCAGAAATGCCCCAAATACTGCAGGATACCTATTGGACCCCGCATGGACCCAAGATTCACCCAGAAAACAGTCTTTGGTGGAGGAAAAATCATGGTTTCGGGTTACATCTTGTCAAATAAGGACATATATATATACACACACGTTTATCTTCATTAAAAAATGCTACATTTTTTTTACAGAAATTCTTACATTTTATATTTCACATATTGTAAAACTGCAATATGTTGCAATATGCACTCCCATTATAGAAACCAGAATAATTCAGTGATTCAGTGACATTTTCTTGTTACAAAGGCACCCGTCAATGGATATATTAGGCAAGTGAAGAGTCAGTTCTTGAAGTTTTGTTGAAAGCAGAGAGAAAGGTCAAGCGTGAGGAGCTGTGCAATTTTGAGAACTTTTGGCTAAATGACTGGATCAGATGTGTCCACATCATTGTAGCACATGGGGGTGAAGTCTAACTCATCAGGTCCAGTCTTACAGAAGAGCTACACAAATCTAAGTAGAAAAGTAGCACAAATTGCTAAAAAGGTTCTGCTGACTACGATTGCAAGGTATCAGAACACAGCTTCCTGCATATGTGCCAGCATAGCTCGTATTGGTCAGAGTGCCCATGCTGATCCCTGTCTACAACCGTCATTTTTTTTTAGGGGCAGCTGGTAGCCTAGTGGTTAGGGCTTTGATCAGGAAAATGATTCCCAAGACCGCTAAGCTCCTCTGATGTCCCCTTGATCAAGGTACCATCCTCACACGCTGCTCCCCGGGTGCTGTGTTCCTGCTTCACTTGGTGAACAGGTCACATGCAGAGGAAGAATTTCGTGCTGTTCACACTGCGGTGTGTTCATGTATGACAGAATGGTCACTTTCGCTTGAGCATCAGAACATGGAAGATGATGGGCTGGTTTATTGATTGACTTTATTACGTGGACAGCCGGGGGATTGTGCATCGCTTATTTGAGGCAAAGAAGGCACCAGGATGGACTTTGGAAAGAAGGCAGGCTGGTGGAAGTGGAGAGAGTGTAATGACCTGTACCACATACAGAAACAAATGCAGACCAAGTACAGCCCAACATGGTAACAGTATTCCCTGATGGCGGTGGCCTCTTTCCGCAGGATAATACTCCCTGTCACACTGCAAAAATTCTGCAGGAATTATTTGAGAAACCTGTCAGAGTTCAAGGTGTTGACGTGGCCACCAAATTCACCCCACAGCTTACAAGAATTAAAGGATCTGCTGAGGCCAGACCCCACAGCACACATTTACATTTATGGCATTCATCAGACGCTTTTATCCAAAGCGACTTCCATTCCCTGCCAACAGGGGGCAGTCTCCCTGGAGCAACTTGGGGTTAAGGGTCTTGCTCAGGGACCCAGTGGTGGTGCTGAAGGTAGGATTTGAACCTGTGACCTCTTGGTCCAGAGGCAAGTATCCTACCCACTGAACCCCTCCACCCCTTTAGGGGTCCTGTGGAGTCCATGCCTCAGCAGCTCAGAACCTTGCCACTGGACATGCACAGTGTTACACAGGTTTTAATGGGATAGCTGATCGGTTGTATTTACTAAAGCAGCGCTTGTACTTACTATTTTTTTTATTCAGTTTTATTTTTAATGTGTATATATTATGTTGAGTATTCATTTAGAATTTCAAATAAGAGCAGGCAGTCTAGACTTGTTTATGATACAATGATGGCATGTTTCGCTTTTTTCTTTCTGCAGAGTGATGTCCTTCATAGAGAAGAGTGTGGCGAGACTTGACCAGTTGGAGCGTCTGGACATGCTGGCTGTTGAGCTCGGGAGAAGCCATTACCGCTACAACGCCCCGCCAAAGTATTACAGCGTAAGAGCGGAGTCTCTCCCACTCTGTGATCTCCCTCGAGTTACACACTTGCCTTTTAGGATGTTGCTGAGTGCCAACCAGAACCAGTTTCAGGGGATCCTGTCCACTAGCTTTCCCTTCCATGACAAAAAAAAAGGTGTTTTTTTTTTTACACTGTCCTTCCAGTCATCATAAAAGGCCAATTTCTTTCAAAGGATTCTGCCAAACAGGACAGGCCTGTGTAACGTAACAACAGAGAAATGTAGCTTTTAACACTTCCACTGGTGTCATGAAATAACCTCTGAAGTGGAGTTATTCTGTAGTCAGCTTCATGCCCTTCATCCCAGGTCTGAGCAAATTCCTCCATGGGGAAAAATGAATGTTATGTACATTTTCATTCTGAATGTTTTTGGGCCCTGTATCGACCTGATTTGTGCAAACAGTATTGAACCAAGACTGCCTCACCAAACTGTTCCACAAACCAACAGCTGGTGGCCTAGTTTTGCAATCAGGAAGTTGTGCATTTGATTACAATACTGCTAAGCGTCCCCACACTCTGCTCCCCGGGCGCGGTGTTCCTGGCTGCCCGCTGCTTCACTTGGTGAATGGGTTAAATGCAGAGGAAGGATTTTGTGCCGTTCACACAGTGCTGTGGTGTTCATGCATGACAGAATGGTCACTTTCACCTTTCAACAGGCTTTATCAAGTTACTCTGGCAGTAGCACAGCATATCAGCAGAGATACTACAAACACACTTCATTTTTCCCCATAGAGAAGGTAGCTTTGAGTCTGGAGCTCCTAATATGGGTGTTGTGTCAACTAGAGAAAAGCAAAACTGCCTATAAGGAAAATCCTGTAACTGGAGATTAAAAGCACTGAAAAAAGGGACAGCAGCGTTTAGGAATTTTAAGCTCGTCACAAGAAGACGAGAACAACTTATCTGCACCAAATCTTCAGAGGAACACCTTCAGTTTCGCACTCAGGAGCACCCTCTGGTGTCTCATCGCAACATTGCTGAGTGGCAGCTCTCGCTAATTCCCTGCAAGAGAATTTATTCAGTCACCTGATAAACTCACCAGTCAGTTCTCACTCCAGTGTCCCACTGCACCAAAAATGTTTGCAGAAAAACCCAAGCCCATGTTTTTGTTCCTTTTTAAATAGTCTCTCTACTGGTGCCACCTACAACAAATTTCTGCATGAATTATCAGAAACATTTAACATTAAGGTTGATGACCTGAGCTCTGTCTTGTTGGCAGATAAGCAAAGGCTGCAGTCCTGCCTGCACTTTTTTAAAATACTGGTGCCTCCTGCATGAAACAAAATGCACTTATTTATTGCTGTAATCATTTAATGAAATGTCGTTCTAACTCTCCTCCCAGTATGTAGGAGCAGAGTTCATTTGTGCAGTAAGACCGATTCTGAAAGACAAATGGACTCCAGAACTCGAGAAGGCATGGAAGGTAAGAATCATGAACTTTATACTTAAAAAATATGTAGTTGACCAAACTGGTCCCATTACATCCAGGAATGAACAGAAACCTGGTAAATCGCCAAACTGTGCTAGACACCAGCCTTCTTCTGGGCTTTATATTCTTTACCACTCTGATAACATCATTACAACTGACAAGCAGTAGAAACAGTTTCTTCTATATACTTTTTCAAACCTCCTCTAATTACTGTCCTCCTTCATTGCCAGACTCTGTTCCAGTATATCACTCGCCTGATGCGGCAGGGCTACCTGGAGGAGGAGGGGGCCAAACGTCACCACGCTGTGACGTCCACCAAAGAGCGTCCAGACAAAAGAAACACCGCACTTTAGACCAAACATTAGCTCCTTCTGTAGTCTCGTGTTCCAGTTACACAGGATTCTATGTTCTATGTGACTTTGGTGTGTACATAGTGTATTTATTTCAATTTCTCCTTTTTACAACTCAAACTATTTCTTCAAACATCAGATTCAGTCTGTTCAGTGACTTTCAAAACATGAAAATAAGGTTAACATGTCACTCCTGAATTACCCGGCTATGAAAAACTCAAATGAACCTTATTGCACTGAACCAGTTATTACAAACAAAAATAAGCCTCTGGTCTACTTTACTGGTCAAGATTTCAGTTAGGGACTAAAATAAATTAATACTTCTTTCAGACATTGCTATACTAGTTTCAGACTGATGAATGACGTGGAGCGCAATAACTAGCATTTTAGTAGTAAACAAATTCTTTTGCCTGGGGATGTGGGGGGGGGGGGGTTATATTCAAGGCACAGGTTCTGTACAAAAACTGAAGATCTGTATGAATCTGGTAATAAAGATCAATTCTCAGATAAACATTACTGTTAGTTCGCGAACCAAAAAACTGTTGAACGGAAGAGTGGGGGAATGCAACACCTGTACAACAGACATGAACTTCTGTAATAAAGAAGGAAAACTAAAATTTCTCAGATTATAATTGTAAAGCCATGACCAACTCACAGAACACATGGCACCATCTCAGCAAGTTCCACCTGCTTGACCAACTGAACAGTTTCAAATGGGGAAGGACACACTGTACACAATCTTCTTAGAGTCTCTTCACACTGAGATGATCACTTCTCAGCGCAAAACGAGATAATGTTCCAAAAGAGTAAGACCTCCTTCCCTCTCTGGGCTGCTGTGGAACACCACAGATCAACAGTATGACCTGCCACTGCAGCTGGGAGGAGAGGGGTGGTCTCAGTTGGCAGGCTGTTTGAGGGTAAAGGTTTGGGTCCAGTGGAGGATGGCACAATTGAACGTGCCCCAGGAACCGGCTGAATCAACAGCTCCTCTCTCTGCTTTCACCATCTCCATCACTGTGTAGCTTTAGTCTTCTTGCTTTTACTCTTTTTGTCTTTCTTCTTCAGGCCGTCCATGTGTGCCCTCAACAAGTTGGAATAGGCCTGATCAAACAAAACAGACAAAACAGAAAATGCAAAAGTTTTTCAGGGAACCCCTTTAGTCTTACAGAGCGCTGTACAAATGAATACCTAACTAACATTTAGCAACTGAAGAATGTAGCAATTTAAGAACCTTGTGATTATTTTGTTGAATTGTGAAGACTGACACAAATTATGTAACTTGACATACAAGAAATTTGTAATTAAGACTCTGTCAAAGTCCTATAGTACCACCTAGTAAAAAAAATACAGTCCTACTCCTGCAGACCATAGTCACCATTCAAACTGCAAAGGTATAACTTGGCTGGTTTATTGAAAGCATACATTTTGAATCAATAACCATTTCAATTAAGCGATTATTTATTTTACTTATTAGGGTTTATATGCCCTCTGCCCCTTTTTAGCTGTCAGCATGATACACATATGGGACAAAAAGTACTGAGTCTTGCAAAGTAATGTTTGAGGCCAATAGACAAAAACCTCAAAAACCTCTACACACCAAGGCAGCAAAAACAAAGGAAAGGCAATAGAGGAGGGGCAAAGACTTACCATCTGGAATTTTATAACTTCTTTACTGCTGACCTGAAATGACAAAAATACATAAGAAATTGGTAATAACATCCAGCCGAGTAACAGTACCTCTATGTCACATCACAATATGGGCCAGTTTCTAGACAGGAGTTAAGCCTAGTTCTGGACTACATATTTCCTTTGATTGAAAATTCTCCACTGAGATGAAAACTGAATACTACAACAGGCTTATTCTGTCTGGGAAAGTCTCACCTCCTCTATAGTGTTTCAGCTGTTTATTTTGCAAGGGTCTATGCCTCAAACTCTCAGCACTCACCACTGTGCTAATTTTTTTCTTCCCCTCTGATGCTCTGATGAGACATTTGTTGTCAGCTGGCTCAAACGTCTCTGGGTGGCCTTTTCTTGGCACTGGCTTTGTCCTCCCATCGTCTGAAAACAAACACAAACGAGTTTCAGCATAATTGCTGTGGGCTGGATAACTGCTGATTAGGCAAGTGCATAAACATCTAATGCACTCACATTTTTTTAAAGTGATCACCACACTGCCACTGGTCCGGCACTTCTGGAACAGACGGGTGAGCTCCGTCAGAAACTGTGGGAACAAACCAGAAGCAGTCAAGTTATTTGCATCCTTGTCTCTAAAGGTAACTACTAAATCAGTCCCTATTAAGTAAAGTGGCTTAACAGGGTGCAATGCTTCCACTGTATTTAACCCAAGCAAAGCAAGGGCAGCCAGGAACACCATGCCTGGGGAGCAGTGTGTGGGGATGGTATCTTGCTCAAGGGTACCTCCGTGGTGCCACTAGTTGCCCTGTGATGCAATCCCAAGACATTCTGATTGCAGGGGTAACTCCCCAACCACTAGGCCACCAGCTGCCACAACACAAGGCTAGCTACCCTTTCTTGGGTACTGTGGAGACTCTACCTGGGACATATGGAAGCCATCAGATTTTAATCCTAGAGGGGTTTTTTAAGCAGGGAAGTCAATCTAGCCTTGAAAACAGAGTGTAGACCTTTTAATATTCCACGAAGGAAATAAGTTTTAGACGTAGACACGCTGAGCTTTTGTTAAACGTAGACTTTTAAAAGGCTTTTCGGTGTTTGATGCAAAAATGACTAATTCTTACCTTCACCCTGAAGAAAGTTAATACTAGTCGAATAAATGATGTATAAAACATTTCACAGCTATCCCTCGGGGTCTCAAACAACTGAAATACTCAAAACAAAAGACTGGCTTTGTTACTCTTTTACTTTATCTGGTTATTTTCATTTTTATCAGCATCTGCTGGAGAAAGTGAAAGAGAAAACTGTTAGCTTAGTTAGCTAAAGCTAGCGTTTATTACCGATTGACTACATTTGCTCTTTTAATGTTCTGGTATAAATGGGCTTAGCCTGATTAGATGACAGTTATGTTTAATCACTCTCTCCATGCCCGTTTTCTCATGTTTATAAGCAGCCCCATGCAGTGAAATAGCATTTTGCTAGCTAGGTTAGCATGCACGTTGCAGAGACCTGGAAAAAAAACCGGATTTCCCACTACATAAGCAACACATTAAATAAAACATAGTAAAAAGGTCACTGAGAGGAATCTTACCGCGTCGTTCTCTAAGAGCACCATGGTTTTGGTGAGAAATGAAACCTTGCTGAAGCAGCAGCTCCTGTATGAACACGTCGGCTTCTGCTCCAACCGCCTCTTCGCCTGCAGAACGGGAGCCAGTGCGCACCATTACTGCCACCTGTCGCTCGATCACTGAACTGAACCAACACCACGAACGACGAGCGCAAAGCTGTCAAGAAAAGTGGAAGCTGTTTTAGCTGCAAAGCGAATCCCAGTTTCATATTAAAGATTTCTGGCTAATTTCAGAAATCAAGCCGGATACAGTACACGGTATTTCTCCACACCCATGGTCCAACACAAGAACATAAGCAGAAACAACACAGAGAGTGTGAGAATCTGTGTTCTTGCAGCAGAATGGAGGAAGACAGCAATAAATATAATTGTGCAAGAATAGCAGCAACTGGACAGAGAATGTGCAGAACATAATAAATAGATGGGTATTTACAGTGGCGGTTGGGGTGCAAGTTGTTTAAGGCATGTGTGTACTGTGTAAGAAAGAGGTTCAGTTCAGATGTCTGTGTGTGTGGGGAGGCCCTCGCTGTCTTCAAGCGTCGCCTGAAGAACCACCTCTTCAACTAACACCTTGATGACTATGTCTTTTATTTCTATGTCTACAGAGCAAACCAAAAGGTGACAGATGCAACAACAAACTCCTGGAGAAGGAAGCCTTTAAAGGGGAACCCATTCTTCAAGGGTCCCACATGTGGTAGAAGGAGAGAATAAATGAATTCCAGTACAATAAGAGGCAAGAACCAAGAGACCATGATTATATTCAATCAATCTGAAGTGATATTTGATCAAGTTTCTATTACAGGGTACAAAAGACAAATGTAAAAAGTATAAAAAGTCAGCCAAAAAGTATCACAGACATGAGACAAAAACTCAACTTACCTACATTCAAGATCAATAATTCTATTATGGAACATCCAAAGAAAATGTCCTACAAACAACTTTAAGATTCTAAAGCAGGACTATTCAGCTGGCGGCCCGCCAGACTGCCAGTAAATCAGTGTGTGATTTAATAAAGTGATGGGTTTTGGATCATGATTGGCTGGTAGTCCCCCGCTATCTTCGTCAAGATTGGTTCTCTGCTGTGTTGTATAAAATTAGCCAATCCGAGCACAGAAGCTGCATATTATTAGCCAATCGCAGCCGAAAGAGGCGGGGTTTCTCAGAAAATGGGTGTGTTAAAGAAAGGCATAGCAAAGCTGGCAGTAACGAAAGAGAATCCAGTCACACACACACACACACACACACACACACACACACACACACACAGCGGGGGGGGGATCTTTGTAGTTTTAGCTCGGTGATGTATCTACTCTAACAACCTTAACGGTCACCCGGGCGGCGTTAAAACTGGCAAACCGGACTGAATCCCGTCAGCCGTCCCCGCAACAACCACCGCACCCGCACCCGCACCCCCCGAATTAAACGTGGACAGCACGATACTCTGTGGCCCCCCGACCCCCAGTGACTTTCTTATCCGGCCCACTGACTATTAAAGGTGAATAGCGCTGTTCTAAAGCATCAAGAAGTGTGAAGATTAGTGAACAACATAAAACTACTTGTGATCTGCTTTTAACTGTTAATGAAAAGAGAGAAATTGAAAAGAGAAAATCAGAGACTAACGGCAACATTTTATTAACCTTTCTACAAAGAAGCAGCAGCCTTCCTCTTAAAATCTACCTTAAATGACCTGAAAATGTCTTTCTGCCATTACTTAGACCCACAGGTGGGAAATTTGCAATTAACACATTTGTTACAAAAATCAAGTAGTATATATATACAGTGATTTTAGTAAATATCCCCTGCACATTATTTAGCGATTTTTGTTTTGTCAGTATACAGATACATTCGTTTTAGTGGGCCCATTTTAAGATGACCATTCTCCTCTTCTCCTTCCTTGTTACCCTTTATTGCATTCATTTTAGAGCAAATAGTCTTCTGTAATGTTAAAAGGTCAAAAGGCTCTTGGAAGATACCACAGATGCATGTGCTACAGAACTGGCACCACTGCTAAAAGAAACAAAAAAACCCAGAACAGATAAAAGCAGATTGTTGGTTTGATTTTACATTGAAAATATGACATAATGAAACTCTTCTGTCAGGTAAAACATGGAAGCAAATCTATAATCTCTCAAAACACTTTGTACCCATTCCTTTAATCATCGAGTTTTTTGTGGATGTTGGATGAGGCAAAAAGAACTATGTAAACACTCCTCTACACTAAAACTTCCAGGAAACTTTCCAGTCCCTGAATTTGCAGTTTTGCTTTGGATCACTGTCCTGCTGGAAGATCAAGCTGTGATCCAGTCAGTCTTAGCCTTTCAGCACATTTTGATCTCCAGGTATTTGATGGACTCCACAATGACATGAAATCCTAACAAGATTTCTGAAATGATTTTTACAGTCTTTGCTTGATTTGCAAAGCAACGCATTGGCTTTATCAACTAATTTGGCCTTACACTGAAACAGGCCATGGGGGACTACTGTTCACAAAATTGTGTTTAAATATTATATAATATTAATGTGAATATGATACATGAATTAGACTTTGCAATTTGTAAGATTTTAGCATTTATACTTTTAATACTTTAACCATAAAGAAAGTAGATAAATTCTCTGTAAATCACATGTAAATCATGTTTTATATACTTTTAGTGGTGGGCCGTTATCGGCGTTAACGTGCTGCATTAATGCATTAAGACTCTTATCGGGCGATAAAAAAAAATATTGGCGTTAATCTATTCACAAAGTTGGGTTGGGAGCTGGGTCTAAACTACACAAGCTTTAGCGGCTGCTAGACAGGCGTGTTTGTCTCGTTACTCTCGGCCACAGAGCGGGTCCAAATATAAAACAGTTACGGGGAGCAGGGTCTGTTCCTTCCTCTCTTGGAAAGGGAGCAATTATTTACTTTCTCCAAAAAAAAACCAGAGTGACGAGAGACTCACAGGACGGCCATGTCAAACTCCAAACACTCCCGCCCTACCACACACTGAATCACTACATCTCCCAGCCTCACTAGCGGCTCAATTACCCAGAATACAAACTTTCTTAAGGCATCAGACTCATTCTGTAACACTTTAATCGATAATGGCATCGACATCAATAATTTCTTATTCATTCCCATCCCTACCCCTGCGTCTTTTCCCTCAGTACTCTTTTTTTCTACCCCACATCTTTTCCCATCTTTTTACAGCCAAAACAGGTGGGCGGAGCTACCAGGCCAGTTTCTCCTCCCGCCTACACCTGCTACTACAGCAGCTTCAACAGCCAGTACATCAGTTTAATTCAATAATGATAGCTAGAAGTATTATTTTTCATTTCAATTCATAGTCTATTTGTTTGGATATATAATTTAAAAATAGTAGAATAATGACTATATATTTAGACATATTTAGGGTGGCTTGGGATCATTTGGGGGGGAGGGGGCTTCAGACCTTCAATTAAAATGAGCCATTTTAATCTAGATTAATCTAGATGAATCATTTTAATCTAGATTAATCTAGATTAATTCCAAGATTACAGTGAGATTAATCTAGATTAAAAAAATTAATCTATGTCCACCACTAATTTTTTAAAGGCCACTAAGTGTTGTGGAAGACATAAAAGAATTCCCACAGCACAAGACTGAAAGACGAATTGTAAAGAATGCACCTAAAATGTGCATCAGACACTTTAAACATTCATTGATCACTGTAATTCTGCGTATGAGAAGTACATTTCTTTGTTAATGGCTACAGCTGAATTGTTCAGCTATCTCTCAGACAGGGCGCAGTTCGGGTTGTGACCCAGTGCTTTAAGTGGCACAGCAAATTCAGAGCCCCAGTCTCGGTCAAACACAGCACTCAGCTGGTCCACTAGTGTGTCTCCAGACGAGGAGGGATGTTGGGAAACCACCAGACCCACTCCAGCAGTAGTATTAAAGTAGTCAGCGGACCAATTAGACGTCCCTATTAAAAATAAAACAAAATAAATAAACAGAAAAAAACACATTAGACCATGATGCTGTGTGT
This sequence comes from Brachypetersius gabonensis, assembly GCA_037577145.1. Lineage (NCBI taxonomy): Eukaryota > Metazoa > Chordata > Actinopteri > Characiformes > Alestidae > Brachypetersius > Brachypetersius gabonensis. Next base: position 2,750 of record JBBJLR010135533.1, on the reverse strand, counting down.
CACATGGCACACTGTGCACAGCCAGAGGCTTCCGTTAATAACTAGGTGTACAGTTCATTTGAGGACCATTTGAATTTTGCCAATTTCACATTAAGATTTAATAAACTGAGTTTAGAAGAGGAACAGATGAGAACATGTTGTTGTAGCTTGTTATAGTGACATGGATCATTTGTTTGAAACTGATTAAACAGTATTTTTAAAAATCAGATTAGACATTCACACAGTACTGTACTGACTGCTGAATTTTGATTGGCTGTTGGTGGCTGTCCAAATGCAGCTGTAAGAAATTAGAGGCTGTAAAATGTAAATGTAAACATACCACATTTCAAACATTTATCTTAAGCAGTTCTTACCATAAGCAGTTGCTGCATCCACTATACATTAAATTTCCCAAAAATATGGCATGCATCCAAAGAATGTAGTACTGATGTAGTTCATGAAAAAGTAAAAAACCCTTTACACTCCAAGATAATGGCGAGTGAAGTGGTAGATTTTGTCAATGAAGTTGTTCACCAGGTGGCGCTACTACGCAAATAAGTTATACTGACCTAGGGTCACACCTAGATTTTTCCATTTTGGGCAGGTATGGACTAGAGGCTGACATTTTTTCGGGAATCCCGCGGGACGGGAAACAAAATCACTATTAATAGCATGATTGGGACGGAACTGGAAAAAATTTACGCGGGAGTGGGCGGGACCAGGAATCGTAATAACACTGATAACTTTACACAGAAATATACCTTTTAAATAAATAAACTAATTTTGAACTCAATACTAGTTGTCCTGTCTCTTTATGCTCTCCTCCTTTTTGCTTGGGTAAAGCCGGCTTCTTCTACTATTTAGCTGCAAAAATCATAACCAAAATGGAGGCAGACGTGAAAGCTACGCTGCAACTACTGTCTGAAAATAATACAGTTGTGCAGACATTTCTGGGCGGTCTGAAATAACTAAAAAAAATTACGCGTAGAGAATAAAGACGTGAAAACGCAATACGCCAGCTGCAAGACTTGCAGACAACCGATTAAGTACTACTCAGAAATTCAGTGAAAATTGTAATGTGTGTTTATTTCATGTGTGTGTGTGTGTGTGTTTATGGATGTATGGATGATTTGCATAAAATTTGGATTCACATTAAACTAAGCTGGGCATGCTGTGATCTGTACTCACAGCATTTTTTTTACTGCAACTGACAGATTTTAGCAAAAAAAACCCAACAACACGGGAGTGGGAGGGAATGGGAGTCATTATTCTGGGATTGGGATGCGACGGGATTTTCCCCCAGTTTTTTTATGGGAGTGGGACGGGAGAGATTTCACTCCCATGTCACCCTCTAGTATGGACTTCAGGGTGCACAAGTGTGAAGGGATACGCCCACTTAGGGACATAAATCTCTTCTACATCAGCCATAAGGGGCTAAAGTAGTGTACTATTTATTTAGACATTTTAAAACGGGATTTCCACACCTTCTAATACATATGTAACACAACAAGACAATGCAAAACAGTTAATAAAGGTAGTTGATTATTTGGTGATCTGATGTCATAGCTCACCTATGTATGCCACTTTATCTGTCACCATGTATTTATTGTGGTTTACTCTGCTGTAGGGGATGTCTGTCTCGTTACCCACTGGAACAATATAGAGTCTCTGTGAAAAGAGAAATATACTGTTAGTTCTCAAAAGCTCCTAACACTGCTACACTTGGGGTGCATCACATTATTTCTGATAAAACTAATGTCTCTGTAACTAATCACTCACTCTGCATACCCATGACCCAGAAATGACCAAAAGTCTGCTCTCATTAAGAACCTATAAATGTGGTAAGAAGAACTGAGGAGGGAGGAGGGAGGTGCATCTTTTATGGAAGATTTTTTCACTGCAGAGCGTGATGTAAGCCTGCAGAACAAACTCTCCGCTTCCACTTTGTGTAGTCACTGGATCATTGATGTGATGGTATTGAAAAGCACGATCAGATCTAATGAAACCGGTAATGTGAAAAGTTGATAAATGAATTAAATCTTTTAAATATTTTAATTAAATCTTTCCTAAGGTCAAATATCATCATTTAAGCTTGAATATAGTATTTATAACAAGCATCTCTGTAAATAGCGGAGGGTATTCATATTGATCTTTTTTCATTTCTACAGATTCATAATTAGATTTATAAATAAGTTTTTTGTTTTGTTCTTCTTAAAGCCCTGTATTTTTATAACTATAAACTAAACAAATTTATTGGTTATGAATTACAGTACAGTCTATACAGGGGTAGCATCACTATTTACATTCTAGTAGTACTGGAGTTCAGTCTACAGTGTACAGTACAGATACGGGTTTACCGTTACATTTTCTTTAAGGGTAATGTATTAAGCTGAGTTTAAAGTTAAATTAATATTTGGGGGCATATTCAGGGTTTACACTATAAAAATAGGCATTTTAGGCAAAACAACTAATTTGCGGCTTTTCACTATACGCGGGTGCTCTTGGAACGTAACTCCCATGATTGTAGGGGTTTTACTGTATATCTCACTTTGTTCTCGTTCTTTGGCTACATTGTGTCTTTGTTAAAGAAAAAAAAAGGCTGTGTGATGTCCAGGGTAAGGGCTAAATTAATGCTACCTTGGCTGCCTACAGATCAGTAATAGTTTAGCTCTGCATGGATTCATTCAATTCAATTTCAATTCAATTCAATTCAATTTTATTTATATAGCGCTTTTAACAATGGTCATTGTCACAAAGCAGCTTCACAAAGT
>JBBJLR010135509.1:0-16931 GCA_037577145.1 Brachypetersius gabonensis | reverse complement strand
TCTCTCTCTCTCTCTCTCTCTCTCTCTCTCTCTCTCTCTCTCTCTCTCTCTCTCTCTCTCTCTCTCAATGTCTCTCACTCTCTCTCCTGAACGAGTGGACACTGATGATCAAAATATGTTGGGTAAAGACTGTGGGCCAAAGAGTCAACTCTTTCTCCTCTACTTGTTTCTGATCTTAGGACAGTCATCGTATCTTCCACTGACTTTCTACCTATATGAACACTCTTAACAGTAAAGACAGAAGGGTTCTTCGGAGTGAAGGGTTTTGGTTCCATGAAGAACCTTTCAGCGTATCGTTCTTAAAAGAACAGTTTTTGCAAACGAGACTCCCTAGTGTGAAGAATAATTTTCAATTTCCACACAATATAAAACCTAGAACCATAGGCCCAAGCCAATAATCATTCATCATTCGTCATTTATTTTGGACTGTTACTGTTGGCCCATTCATCATAAAATGTTCAAACAATGCACAAGGTGTTTTTTATGACAGCAGCAGTATTTATGTGGTCTTTGGGTATTATTTTGTGCTTTGCAGAGTCTCTGTCTTTGCTTATTCTCTCCTATGTTGTAATATGGCTAAGGGTAAATCTGTGTCTTATCAGTCCCTTTGGTTTTGCACCCCTGCTGAGGATTTTTCGCATTCTCGTATGAATCACTGTGTGTTCTGAGACAGCCCTTCAATAAAATCAACTCTGTGTATGCTTTCTGCCTCTTAGACCCATGTGTAATACCATTCTTATGTTTGCTTTTTTGTTATCTTTTGCATTGCTTAACGTGTCACAAAACACAAAATCATTTAAGTCCTTTTAGACTGAACTGCATTTCTGCCTTCATGTGTAATCATTTGATTTCAGTTGGTCTTGGTAGCCAGACCACTGTGCACTGAATAATTATAGGATCAAGGGACCAGATCGATAATCACAGAGGGTGTTTAAATGGAACTTTTAGAACACCCAAAACAGATCTATCAAAAAAATTGACCTTGGACTGTCTGTACTATTTTTGACAAGCTATTTTCTGCTTGATTTCCTCCTAGATTTTTATCTATATGAGATTATGGATGCAGAAAAACCTTATATAAAGTATTTGTATTGAATAACTGCTGCAGTGTCAGTTAGGCTATTTCCTTATTCGCAGCATGGTGGGCAACACTCTTGTGAGGTGTTTGACAACCACAGTAAACGTTTATTTTAAGATTGCATGCTCACACGTACATCTATAAGTGTTATTGGGCCTCTGCCTGCTCATTTAGATTATACTTCATTCCAATAGGTAATGCTTTCTAAAACATCATACAGTGGAGTGAAGACATGCTGTCAAACACTAGTGGACCCACTGGAGTGAGAACTTGCTCTATTAAACCCAATGGTTGGAGAAAACTACTAAGTGTAATAGGATGCTGTGGGTAGTTATTTAACTTTAATTTAAATGGCCACAGTGCTGGAGGAAGAGATGATTGCTGAGAGATTTGACTAGCACTTGGGGTGTCAGGAGGAGTAAACGATGGTGACGCCGTATGTGGGTTGAAATGTGAATTTGGCACTTGAAGGATATACTCTGCAGAAGCAGTGCAGTGGCAGCTCGTAACAAAGGTACTGCTGTTCAAGAAAACTCTTAGTGCCGTCTGGAAAAACACCAGTATAATGTCTGAAATTTGTATTTGGAAGAAATATGTTTGTGTTTAAACTTTGCAAGTGTGCAAAGTTTATGATGTTGTATTTTTATATATTTGTTAATATTAACGTTCTTATATTAAATTTGCTTTGGAAACAAGTTAAGTTCTTAAAAACTCTCCTAAGAAAAATAAACTAATCAAATATTTTTTAAGCACCAACTGTATCACGCACACCAGTCACGTGATGCTTTACTTGTGTTTAGAACATTCCGAGATCAACGTGTGTGATTCTACCAGCCCTCTCATGTCTATCCGCGCTTGAGCTTATCCATCACACTACACGGGCGAACTCCAGGCCAGGCACCTGCGTTTCAGATTTCTTCTTTGTGACAAACTGAAAATGGCTGTGAAATCATGTCATTTTGACTTGCAAAGGGTGAGGAAAACTTCACTGTAGGCCTTCTGGAGGTCCTGAAATGTGACTGATTGTGAACTCATATCACAGTCTAATCTCTGGGTTCAGCAGCTGTAAGCCTGGACTCTGGGTTTACTGGAGGAATCCCTCAGGATAAATGTTAATGTGTCTATTACTTTAGTCTTAAGTGAAACAAGCTTATATCTTTTATATTTCAGATGCCAATGATTAATCTAGAACAATAAAAAAAACATTCATGTGCAATGCTTTAGCTTGATGCTAACAGGGTATGAGGATCCCACAGAGGTCCTAGCAGAAATGAGCCTTTCTGTGGAGATGTGGGCAGGAATGGGCAGCATTATGAAACACAAAATCTATTTCAAAAACCAAATGGGGTCTTGTCATTTGGATTTTATAGGGTTGAGGAAAATGGCTTCATATGTTGTATCAAAAAATGATAGTGTTTTGTAGTTTTATAATTCTTTCTTTAAGACAAAATGCAACATCATGCAGACAGTAGCAGCCCCCACAGTTAATGTTAGCTTGCTGCTTTCAGTTGATATTAAGTTTTTTGTCACTTTTGCATGAAAAAAACCAATAAAACGTTTTTGTTCCTTATTGTCATTAACAACATTGAGTTACAATGTCATTGCACAGCAGGCTGGAACACCATCCACCACTGGTGTATATTGTTGCTCAAAACTTCTTGCCATGTCTAATGTGTGTAATGGGGGCTGTTTTGTGTTTTGTGAGAAATGTTCCTGCTTAACTCTGTGCTAGTGAATGAGACAGTGCAGGCACAATATTTTCACTAATCAGAAGGAGACTGAACGTAGAGACAAGGAGCATGGAGAGGCAGCACCCTGTGAGGGGAGACATTAATCAGGGAAATTCAGGCAAACTAGTGAAGAGGTGAAGGAGCTCATACGCTGCACCCCTGAAACATTCATAATCATTTGTAGCAGTTTTCATGGCAACATCAGTGCTGAAACATATAATGGATCCCTTGCAACTACCTACCGGTCTCACATGTAGTTACATTCCATTAATGGGATAAATTCCAGGCTATAAGCTACTCAACACAATTTTACTCATTAATGTCAACATAATGTATTATTATAGTAACTATTAATAATCAAATGATTCATTTAGCACTTTTGGACTAGCTGCTGTGGATAAAGGGCCTTGTGATGACTTGTTTGTAATTAAGTCAGCGTTTCTGACGTCAAGCAGGCCCTTCATTACCAAACACTGACTAGCTAATGTATGGTGCTATTGTGAGTCACTAACAAACTAACATTCATTTGAGTGTTAGTGGGGATCTAGAATGTAACAGGCAGGTCTGAATATCTGTTGACTGGTTACATATGTTAAATTAACGACGTTCCTCATTAGGCAGAGAGAAGCTATTCTCAAACTCTGTCCAATTAATTCATTCAGTGTAGAGGTGACGGTTGGATCAAATAGGTCAATATGCTGAAGGTTTCTGAAGTGATTAGGGAAAGTCTTATAACAGTATAGTATATAACAGTACAGTAGTTGATTTTGATACGGGAGATTTGGTTTCTTATGTAAAACTATCTTTTGATGTATGTTTGCCAATCCCTGGGTGTGTTCTTTCCAGCTTTTGATATTTGTGACCTGAACTGAAGGTCTCTCACAGTTCACCCACTGATCTATGAAAATGGCTTTTTCAATGGAAAACAGTGTCAGTCCAATTTCTTGCAGAGAGGCAATTGAATTGAATCACAATTTTAGGATTGTTGGAGGACAGAGAGGCCATTGAGTTGCCATTGTGCCACTGAGAATTCAATTTCGTCTTCTTGTCATTAGGGACCAAGGTGTGTACTTACTGGAGAACTGAGGGTACTTTCAAAAGGTCTCTCCAGCCATTTTCTGAATGTCTTGAACCCTGTTTCCTTTTGTGGGCAGAGTGACAGCCATCCCATGGGTCATTATCATTGTACAAAGATCATAACTGCAAATGGCCAGGTAAGGCAGTGTAAAAAAGACTGTAATGAGAGACTACACAATGGAACACGAATAAAACTACCTTCATAGAAAAGATGACAGCTGTTTAAAACAATCTGCCACAGCAGACTGGATTCTATGGTCTCAAAATAAGTGTTCATAATGAGAAATAACTGGGCATGGAGTTCTGCCGACTATGAGTTGTCCTGAAACCAAAACCTGAGGCTGAAGTGGCCTGTCTTGTTGAGGTTCCAACAACTGAGCATATGAAGAGTGATGTTATACCATGCACTGAGGACCTTCTCATATCACAAACCTGTTTCAGAGTCCTGTAAAATAAATTGCTGGATTCAAATAGCCTTGGAACCAGACATTGTAAAAACTGCCCAATATAGAAAGCACTCTGCTGTCTAGATACTTATAATGATGTAAGGATGGGTCATAAAGGCCGTAATGGCATAATAACGATGCTGGAGATCTGCTAAATCTTGATGCAGTCCTGGAATGAAAAGTTGTATGTGACTTTTTGAAAGGCTCAGAATACTTGTGGCACAAGTGAAAAATATTTTCAAGCGCTATGGTAGAGACACAACATTACACAAATAGTCTTATTCCTGGTTCTTGGCAATTACTAGATCACATTTAATTCATTTATTACCCTCTGACGCTCCTGCCCTGCTGTGTGAAGGTAAAATGTGCTGGTGGTCAGCACAATGCAAATCAGCACTTCCAAAGGCAAAACCTGAACATCACAGTCCTGTCTTGCTGCGTCCCACATAATAGCTTCTGACCGGCATGTGATGACCTCATGCATAAGATGGTGTCGGTGCTGTTCTTTCCAATTTTACTACTCAGTGATGAACAAAGCTGACAGCTTTTGCTCTGGGAACTTTCAGCCAGTCTTACCAGAACTATGCCCAAACTGAGTAACAACTTTACTGTTACTTTTGTACATATCTCTATGTACAAAGCAAAGTCGGACTAATGCCCACAACTATCAGATCCCAGAAAGATGTACATTAGATGACTAAGCCAGGATGCATAGTTAGGCACTGTTACTCTCTGGTCACAATCACATACCCAGGCAGATGAAATGGGACAGATACCTGTAAGACACATTGCTGCAAAAATGGAGGGTATAAGTCAACCTTATCAGACAGAGTGTGGCAACCAGGGAGCAGGGGTCCCTCGTGTTGGTATGAGTGTTCCTAGATCAGTGCTTTTTAAACTAGTCTCTGACACGATGAGCAGCTTTAAGAAACATTGCCTTATGTGAGCCACACAAAAGAACCCATTGTGTAGTATATACTAGATATCTGGTGCACAATTACATATTACAGATTTCACAGTCAAACTGGTGGACATGATCAGAAGATATATGTAGACTGACCCGTACAAATGTTATACATTATAAAGACAGATACATTCAAAATGGCTAGACTTGCAGCTGACTCTACTACCGCATAACAAAAGAGAATTCTGGTACTGAGAACTCTGTTTAGTTCATAAGGGATGTCTGAACACTGATTTTTCAACAGCTATTTGATGCGCTTGCTGATCTGCAGACCATAATCAGAATCTGAATCTGAATCAGAAAACCTTATTCATTCCAGAGGAAATTGCTTAAACGTCAGGATTCCCACATTTGGAGAATTCACAGGGGTCAGCACACCCGGAGTGCAATGGCTGAGCCTCACCCTGGGTGAACCACCTTCCTGATCATGGTGTACAGTCCTTTAAGGCTCTGCTACTGTTCAGTAATACCTGGATATCCTTTTTTTACACAATGTATCCCACAACAAGACCATTCTAAGAAATTCTCTTACATCATCATAAACTACATAGGGGCAGCTAAAGTGATGGCATCACAACCACACCGTGAAAGTAGGGGTAACAGCAGACTGGAGACACGCATATCACATTCTGCACCATCACAAGCAGAAAACAAGCTAAAACCCCAAGTCAGAGTTTAATTTACTGTCTGAACATTTTTCAGCGCCACCGATCACTAAAGAGACAGAACTTCCATCTTAAAGTGCAGAAAAACAGCCAAGCACTTCAGAATCTATCTGTCACTATTACAGAACATAAATCATCAGCTTCTCCTTTAGAGATGGTGTCTGGCAGACCTTATACACCTTGCACGTCTAGCCTTTGGATCGTTTGTCTTGGTATTACTATGGTTTAAGCCCTGAAAGAAATTAGAAGAAGTGTTCCAGATTGTATTTGTTTGTGGAGTTTGACTACTCTGAAGAGCAGAGACCTTCACATGGTACTTAAGTCAAAGGTGGAGGGTGAATGAAATTTTTCATTGGAGCACTATAACATGAAATAACTATAACATCCATCAAGCCATTTACTTTTGTGTGGTGCTATAAATATATCTGGTACCTTCAGCTGAATGGCAATTCAGTATATGTTCTCATCTCTGACTGCATTACTGACCTTGTGCATACTGTATTCTCTAGTCTGAAATGGTATGCACAACAAAGCACAATATTTTACATTACTTTAAAATGCAGAACTCAGTATATAGCAATGCATAATTTAAAGCTTCATCACAGGGTACACTTTAGTTCAAAGAAGTTCTCCTAAACATCAAAGATGTTGTCCTAAATTAATGTTAATTCATTTAGACATTACCTTGTTTTTGAGATACTTAAAGCACCTCTCAGTCCTTTATAAATGACAAAATCTTTAAGTAGGAATCCGTTTGACCTTAATGTGTTATTAATCACAAGGAGTCCCAGCAAACTCAATAATTAACTAGTTAAATGTTTAATTATCTGACAATCCATGTTTTGTTTGATGATTAATTTCAGTGCCTTTCAGGGACATTTTCCAGTCCCGTTTTCCATGTTCCACATTGGCTGTTTGTTTACTACGAGAATTTATCATATTACTAAATGTCAAGAGGAATGTTTTCAGGATTTAGATTCAAAGTAGGGTGCTTAGTGGTATCAGAATAATAATCTGCCAAAATATGTTGGTACTGTCGTATCAAAATCCTGCATCTTTTCTTTCTTGTTATTTTTTAAAAACATTTAAAAACCCCAGCAACCCCTTTATAGCATTTCCTGATGGGAACAATAGAAATGGTTCAGCATTTTATGGTTTTGCAGTTAGACTTGCATCAGAGAGAGAGAGAGAGAGGGAGAAAGATAGATAGATATATAGATATAATGTGTGTGTGAGTGTGTGTGTGTGTGTGTGTGTGTGTGTGTGTGTGTGTGTCTACAAATATATATACCACATACTGAGCACAGCAAATACCAAACCAAAAATAAAGCAACATAAATATAGCAAGCCTGTCCCTTCGAGGCTGAGAGGAGGGGCGTTTATCTCTGAAGCGTACCTTTGGGGATAGATCATCCATGTTTAAAGCACACGGTGAGTGCAAGCAACGGCACTTAGATATCTATGGCTGCCAGGTTGGGCGGGACAGTGTGTGGGCAGTGAGCATCTGCTAAAGAGTATCAAGGGAGCTTAAATCCGCCTCAGCAGAAAGAGGGACACGGCAATTCAGTTAACAACACTTCATTTAAGCTGAGCCCAAATCACACGCCTGCTGTCTTAGACTATTTCATCTGTCTTCATCCAGAGTGAGGAAGAGCCCAAAGAGGCGCCAGAGCATACAGCACTGAGTCTATAAGATCAGACCCATATCAAGTTCCTACAGCCATAAAAAAACATATAATGAAAATTTCTTTTCAAACCTATACAAATAATTTTAGACTGCATCTAAGATTTCTGTTTGTTTCAGACTTAAATGAAGGTTGGGGTAAATAAAGCTGGATCTGTGCAAGAAAGGTTCCTTCAGAACAAGACACCTGCCTTGGGCAGCCTCTTCTATGGTGGTGCAGGAGAGATGTAGCAGACATTGCCCTTTTTAACTTGCATCACACAAAAGCAGAGAGACAAATCACCATGCTTATTCATGTTTAAGCTGCAGCACAGTATGCTCAGTTCTGTTAGCTCATAGTTTAACAAAAAATTACTATGCTGTAGAATAGTTCACCAAATGAATTTGCAGAACTGAGTGTAGGTGTTTTGTACACAGCTGCAGGAGGAACAATGCAAAATTTGCAAAACAGACCTTCAACAAAAAGCCTGTAAGGAAACCCAAACCCTGGCCTTAACCTTAAGAAGCCAGGACTTCTTTTCACAAATCAAGACTGTATGCACGGCAATCATAATTAAATCTCTCTTCTGTTAACAAATCCATACAGGATATCAACTGCCAGGTCACAACCAACACTTTCTACAGATTGTCTGTTTGTTACACTAAAATATAATTACACCAGGCCTGAGTAGACCTCTAATGACCTCCGCTCCGAGGGTACCTACTTCTCCTCATATGTTTTTTTCGTAACACACAACCATGCCACAAAATCTTTTAAATGTATTTTTGCAATGGAGTTACCATAGACCGCCGGTGCTTCAGCTATTGCCAAGGAACTGATAGCCAGTGGCCACTTTCCAACCACTTCCTCTGTAAAGGATAATTGTGGGCTGTATATTTCTGTTTGTTTGACATACAGTTTGAGAAAACCACAAAAATATGGCTCACCTACAGTGTTAGAAACAAAAAAATGATCTTTACTTTGTCAAACAGATTTTAACAAAAGCTGTACTTCTCAAAGGAACTCCAAACAATGTGTGCGGCAGGATACAATACACTACTGAAGGAGGCCAGTGCTGTTGCGGGATATAATTGCCATGAAGGGCCGAACCTGGTTTAGGCAGGTGATGCCTGTCAAAGTCACATCCTCATGAATGCCTGAACCAGGGTTTCCCAGCAGAACACTGCCCAGAGCATCACACTGCCTACAATGGCTAATCTTTTTAAAGTGCTTTCCTGGTGCCATCACTTCACATGGTAAATGATGCACACATACTCACCCATCCATATGATGTAAAAGGAAGTGGGACTCTTGAGTCAGGTGACCATCTTCCATGGCTCCAATATCCAGTTCTGGCAAGAGCACTCAGACAGGTCTCCAGATATGGAGCCCCATACTCAGCAATGTACTGTAAACTGCAAATAACATTCAGAAAGAAAAAAATCCAATTCCTTCTGCCACAGTAGCCTTTCTGTTGCTTCGGACCAGATGGGATACACATTCTTCACTACACATTCAAATCAATGAGCCTCAGGCTCCCAATAACTGATGCTGACCGCAAGCACCGCTTAAACCCTGCTGTTACGGAGATGCTCAAACCAGGTTCTGTGGTCATTTCCATCACATACAACTTCTATGAGAACTATGAGAACTGACTGCTCACTTCCCCTCTAATATACCACAGATCTTTACATGCACAAATTTTAATTAACATTGTTTGCTTCCTTTGTGAGTGGTCATTTAAAATGGTATTTCAAAAGCCATTGGGGACGAATTATTATTACATAAAAGTACTTAAATGTATATAATAGAACATTAAAAGACCCCCACAATAATAATAATAACAATAATAACAATCATAAAACATTTTTATTAGTGTCAAAAAAGTCACTGTACCCAAAGTCACTGTAAAGAAATTATGACATAAAACTGATATAAACCAGTAAAAAACAACACAAAATCACAATGACAAGGAATATAAACAATATTTCTGTGTGTGTGTGTGTGTGTCTTTGTATCTGTAGTAGAGCAGGGGTCTCTAAAAGCAGGTAACTGAAATAAAATCGTAATTCTTAATATTCAAAAGGTAGGGAACGTAGCTATGAGTGACTGTGGCTCTTTACTCTCTGTACCATGTGTGTAGGCTGTAGCTGATGAGGTTCAAGGGCTTATAGGGAAGAGGCACAACACTTAATCACAATCATGACTGTCATTTCTTAAACCAACCACAACGTCTTTGTAAGCACATGAGGTCTTGCGGGTTTTCACAGCAAACTGAGATTACATAAAACACCCACTGATGTGAAGTCTCAGTGCTGTGCATGGGGGACTATGGGAGTGTACAGAAATGACAGTGTTGAAATGGTTATTTAAAGAAGACACATAAAACAGAATCAGAAGTCACACACATACACATCCACACCCATGCGCCCACACATCAGCACCCTCACATACACACTTTCCTGCCACTCCAGTGGCTAGACAGGGGTCCCTGGGAGCTTGTCATGCAATGGCAGCTCTTGCACACTTTTTCTTATCCTCTCTGGCCCATGACACACACACACACACACACACACACACACACACACACACACACACACACACACACACACATTTTTTTGGCCAAAAATACATTGTGTGTTAGGAGCTTGATTGTTGTTTCCTCTGGCCACAGCACCATCTGATCACAGCACCCTGTTCCAAGTTCCAGTTGTGTCTGGCAAACTCCGAAAATGTTGCTTGTTGGTATTCTGATCAAACTCTGTTATACTAAAATGGATATTTAGAGACTTTTCTTCAGCTATGATCACCCTCTTCACTGTGGCTGCCTCGTGTCCTTCTTCCTGGCTGGTTCATGACCATATATGTTGATCCAAGTCCAGCAGCTAATTTTTGTGTTTTTATACTTTTGCCTTGTAATGAAATACAATTAAATGCAATGCAATTACAATTGGAATTGATTTGTTCCCATTGTAATGAATGACTAAGAGAGTGTCCCCTGAGCCTGAGCCTCGACTGACAATATGCACAGACCATTCTTCTCAATGCTTTTAGATGTTTTTCTTTTATACTAGAGATGTACTGTTCTGTCTCTGTATAGAGACACATCACACTCCTGACTTTGTTCCCAGCCAAGGTGCTGCCCTCAATGAACATTTCAGCACAGGTGGACAATACGACTAACTCTGCATATGTCTTGTAGATCTGGTCAGGAATTTCATAGAGAATAACAAAACATAACGCCACACATGGCCAATTATCAAAAAGCTCTGCTTCTTTAGTTTAACATGGAATTGACTGTGTGATATTAGATATGGTTGTATAAGCATAACATCTTGTAAGTGTGTTGGCAGCTAAACGTTTTTAAGGATTACTTGACCCATCTATGCTCTGCCTGCAAATGAGTTCTGCAATTAGGTAGTTTCTATTTTAAAATGCAACACTGTATCAGTGCAGCTGATTCAAAAATAGATAGGCTGGATTTTTACCACATTGCTAACCAAAATAACTTTAAACTGTGACTTTTCAAGCTGCAAGCTGTTCATTTAAAGTAACCAATCTACTGTGAAGCAGCTTCAAGGGGGAACATTGGAGCATTAAATAATAATATGAAATTCTGTATTTCTTTCTGTAATGATACTGTGGATTCACAAAGAGCTTGTGTATATTTGTAACCCAAGTGTAAATCACACTAGCCATGGAAGTGGAGATCGCTTTCATTCTTTGTTTGCACAACCAGCACTCGGAAATGCAGTTTATAACTGATAAACTGGAAGCTGTGAGTGGTGATAAGTGTGGTAGCGGATTCCTGGATGCTCCAACCTCTCCAGTATCCAGAATATTCTCCTTTCTCTTTCGACATCTGAAACTGTGATCTACCTTTTGCTGAACTGCAGCTTGGCTAGTTGATGTCACATGCAGAGCTATGTGTGCTGCTGCAAGACAAATGTGTTTCCAATCAAAAGTGTCAGGCTTGGCAATGGAAAATATGATTTTTTTTTTTTTTTTTTGCAATGTCATTATCAAGGAAAAACTAATGTAGCGTGTCGCATGTTCAGTGCCTACAAATGCACATGAGTGGTTGAATTCCCTCTCTCTCTTCCTTCCATCCTTCCAATTTTTTTGCCATTTTCCCTTCCATCACAGAGGTACAGTATACAGTCTCTTTCCCTGCCTTCATTGGGCAAACCCAAGCTGTCCTATGTTCCACCAAATAAAAAAGCTCAAATTCATTTCAAACCAGCAAAGAAGCTTCAGTTCCTTCCTAAACCTTCGTGATCTTTGATGACGAGCTTGCTGCTGTACTCGGAAAATAAATGGCCTGAATCATCAACAACCTCCTGTATAGCATATTTTTTGATCAAGTAGTTCAAAAAATCATTTAAATTTAAATTTTCTTTTTTCCACTTGGAATATCGCAGGCTGTGTTTGGTCTTTCTTGAAGAAGGGTGTAACCCTGAATAAACAGCAAGGGAGAAACAAGGAAGAGAAACCTGAAGAGACTTTATTTCACATGAAGAAGACGGTGTGTTAAAATGTTTCTTGGAAGTGCAGCAGGTTGGTGAAAATGTCAGCCATTATCTGCTTTCAGGGGAAAAAAAATCAATATTACCTTTATCACCTCTGACTGAATAAACCACATGCATCTCAAAACTTCCACAGAATAAAATAAACGTGTTATTTTGTATGAATTCGGTTGAAGACTGGGAATTAAAATAAAAGCCACTGAAGCGTTTTTGCAGCTGAAGGCATGCTTTCATGGTGCTTTACTCAAATGAATGTCAATCTGAATCTTAACCTGAATGTATGCTTGGGTTTGAGTTAAATGAGGAGAAATGACTCTGGAACACAAAGCCAAAAACTTTTCTGGGAGCTCGATATCTCTTTCTGTTGTGCTAATCTGAATTTTATTACGGAACAAAGCACTGGAAAAACACTGTGTGACAAAAAGGCTTTGCTTTGTCTGGTGATAATTAGTTATTTTGCTGAGGTCTGGTAGTTTACTGGGTTCTCAGGGAAGACCACTGCAAGGTACAATAACACACGGCAAGAAAACAGCAATAACCTGACCCCATCACAACAGTGATGAGGATATTCAAAAACCAATTTGAAGGTAGTTTTCATTTATGTATGAAATATTGTTTGTTAACTCTCCCTTGCCGCTGTTCCAATGCCTCTTCATTTTCAAAATAAATTGCCATATTATTGGAAAATGGATGATGATGGGGTGCACAGGGTTGTTTGTTTGGTAGTTCTACTTGCTTACTCGAAGTGTCCAGGTCCCCTGGCCTCCACATTGCAGGCGCTGTGAGAACTACTTTGAAGACACACAGCATGCACAATGAGGAGGCTGGAAAACCCAAGCATCGCTTAAGAGATTCTTTAATGTACTTTAAGAAACAGCAGCGGGGAAAAAAATCAATGATTTCAGTTGAAAATGTCTTCGGTCGTTCTGAAGCCTGTAGGAAATGGCAAAAAGCTTATTGATCACAACTGACTGGTCAGTCCTGCATGACTGGACAACAGAAAGATGTAGATGTCTAATAGTTTTTCAATTGATTTTTTAATGGATGGAAAACAGCAGTTGCACTTGATTTAAACTCCTCAGCTGGTGGTTATTATTGACCATATAGGCATTCAATTGGCAATAATGACTCAAGCACCCTTTTCTATTCATTCCAGGTCAATAATACAGGTCCACAGATCAAAATCATCAGAGATAAATTGATGTGGGTTTTGTAGTGTTTTCATGCTGATTTTAAATCTGTGTTTAGTTTTCCCATAAAAAAAGTTTTCCCAGTTTTTGTGATAAGGCTTGTAATATATTGCATGATAGTTGGTATAATTAGCCTCTAATAATCATACGCTAAGCGTTTTTAAAGAAACAGTGGTAGCTGACTGACACTGATCATTATGTCTATGCCACAGTATTCACCCATCTGAAAATATTGAAAGTTACTTCACTGATGCCTGCGATTTAATAAAATGTGTGTGCAAGTCTATTGCAAATATAATATTACTCATAATTCAAAAAGTTGATGTGACTGAAAGAAAACTTAATCAGCACGAAAAACTGGTTTAGAAAAGTGTGTTGTGGTTCCTGATAATTACACAAAAAATTGTTGACCTGTATAATCATTACAAAAGTAAATTGAATTGAATACTGGCCAGAACTTTCAATTGTCATTAAATCTAATGTCAAAACCATGATCTTTTCAACTGCACATACAAGGTTTTGTAAAGCACAGTGCAAATACAATGTTGCAGATAAAATGCAATGGGAATTTAATGAGCACATTTCTCAATTTGCTTAAGTTACTGCAATAATCTGTGTATGGGTTGCAGCATACTTGATTTTAACCATCACTATTCCCATTCTCATTTACATAGCTTTTGTAGATGCAGAGAATTAAAAGCTATATCCACTGGTCAGGACTGAAACATCTGTGGCATGACAGTGCTGTCCTCAACTGTTTCTTCTGATTTTGCACAATGAGGTCAACGAACAAGCAAACAGATGGAAAAGAGATGCTGTCAGTGTTTGTTCAGCCTGTTTCTGACTTTAGGAACATCACAGTTGATTTTATTAATAATCAAGCAGTTTGACTATTCTGATTATTAAACAACTAATCACACATAACCAATATTTAACAGAAAAGATTTAATGAAAAAGTATATACCTTGGATCAAGTATATCTTGACCCCGTCTGCATCACACTTTCACCCCCCCTACGCCCTCTACTCCCTCCGGTCGTCTGGCAAGGTTCCATAGCATAAGGGCCTTTACTGTCAGAATGGGGAACAGTTTCTTCCCTCAGGCCAACAGACTCAGAACAGAATCATAACTCAACTTTACACATAAACACAGTCTGACAATGAAAGGCACAAATACACACACACTAAAACTGTATACAAATAAACAAAATCACTCGCAAACTGCCAGTCCATTTATGTATTATATAGTGTAAAATTGTAAGATGTTTCTATTACTTTATGGGTATTTTTGCACAGTAATAGAATATTATTGTTATTCTTTTCTCATAATTCTTTGCATTTTGCTAGTGGTGGGCCGTTGTCGGCGTTAACATGCTGCGTTAACGTGAGACTCTTATCGGACGATAAGTAGCTGGGTCTATACTACGCAAGCTATGATGACTTTCACCTTGATATTTTAGCCGGGGGGTATCCCTACTGTGAAACAGTGACGTCACTATGACGGAAAGACAAGGGGGTCTTAGCCTTAGCCCCCAGGGTTGTAGGAAGGAATTATTTTGTAAAGAGGGCTGAAAACTTTTCACCAAACATTTCCTTTCACTTAAGGAAACAAGAAAAATTAAGCAGTGAACAGTTATGGACACTCATAGTAGTGTTCTGTTGAGTACAAACGGCGCTACCAGAGAAATATTACTAAACGGGCTCCGGTTGCTATTCGCTAACAAGCAGCTCCATGTAACTTTGCCTGGGTCCTAATGCCCACCTGCTGCCTACAACAGCTTCAACAGCCAGTACATCATTTTAAATCAATAATGATAGCTAGACTTATTATTCTTCATTTCAATCCATAGTCTTGTTTCTATTTGTAAAGTGCATATCTGCACTCAGTGATATCTTGCATGAAATGTTTGGATATATAATTTAAAAATAGTAGAATAATATATTTAGGGTGACTACGGGTCATATTTGGGGCCATTTTTAAGCCATTTTAATCTAGATTCATCTAGATTAATTCCAAGGTTACAGTGAGATTAGAAAAAATTAATCAATGCCCACCACTAATTTTTTGCACATTTAATGAACCTGTATTATATCATAGACTGTGCTCTAGATACAGTCTCTGATATAATACTGTATTCACTTACTGCTTTAGCAGCTACACTTTCCTGTCCTGTCAAGTACTGTTGTATTGATTGCTATTGCATTTTTTAAGTCTTGCACTTTATTTCTTTTTGGACTCTGTCTAGTCACATCCTGTCCACTCTTGTTTCTGCTTCTGTTCTTTGTGTTTCACCATGGTCATGGTGGAATATGGCTTTGTTTTACTATGTATTGTAGAGACAAAAAATACCTATTTGACAACATGGCTTGACATAAATCAGTCTCAAACAGATCGTGTTTTATTATTTATAAGTATTTGAATTACAAAATACTTGAATCCTCTAATTAAACGGTTCTTTCAAAAGTCAATAATTTTGAGGAACGTGCATTAATTACACCAAACCCATCACTGTACTGTTGAAGGTGTATGTCAAAGGTTTGGTTAAAAATCACCCTAATTCAGAAATTAGGGAAGGAGAGAAGCAATACTGTGGACTGGCTCTGACTCTATCTCTATACTTTACAGCTTTAAACAAATGGTGTGAATCCAAAACACACCTTGGAGGACTCTGCACTCTGCAGGACTATGTGTTAGCAAGGCAACATGTGGTCCTGGTTGACCGAAGGTGAAAGGCTAATTGAAGTGACTTTTTGTGAGTCAGCCCCAGTGTCTCACCTTCTAGAACCTATGCGAACTTCATGATACTTGGCAGAACTTCCAGGGAGTCCTCAGACAGTGATCAAGACACCTGGGTGTCTGTTTTCTTGTGATCCTTTCATATTCTTTTCATATTATCTGACTTTAAGAGGGAATAATGTGGAAAGTGGGGTGGAAATATCAAAGTTGTAAATACAAACCAAAAAAACATGCAAAGACAGATTACGTGGCACAGTGTGTGACTTGGCTGCACGGAAATTCATAAAAAAACAAATGAACCTGCTATGCTGTCCCCATAATTTGACTAGAGCAACTCTGCATGTGTGTGTGTTGTTTATCTGCAAAACAAAACAAAAAGCCTCTTAGCAGAAATCTATTATAACATCAGGCGAGAAAACAGGAATGTTGTTTTTTTCCCCTCCTCGCACAATAAACAAAATAGGGGTGAATAAATAAATAAATAATCACCGCTTGCATCTTGGCTGCTATGTGAGTGAACAATTATGATGATTAGAGACATTCTGCTGGTGCACCTGTAATTAAAATCACACTGTGCAACTAACACAGCGTCATTTACACAAAGCAGCTGTTGCTCTGGGTCATCAGTGCACACAGTGTCTTTCTCCAAATTACACACACACACACACACACACACACACACACACTATAATTTCATTATTCATTCATGTATTGTGGAGGGAGAAACACAGTCAGAGGGAATAGATATTGCCGGCAGTGCTTTAGGGGGGGTAACTCCTAAGCAGTCTCTCTCTCTCTCTCTCTCTCTCTCTCTCTCTCTCTCTCTCTCTCTCTCTCTCTCTCTCTCTCTCTCTC
>JBBJLR010135500.1:0-16932 GCA_037577145.1 Brachypetersius gabonensis | reverse complement strand
AATTGAGGTATGCAGAGGTACAAAGATCAACATACAACATAGTGAGTGATAACATGCTTATTTCAACCTAACAGTATATTATTCATTGTTTTCTGTTCGTGCTCTTTCACGTCTGTGATGAGGTAGCGGAGCTGTATATGTCTGACTCGCTCCAGCGCCTGAAGATTTATTTTTTTATAATTATTATTTCAGTAAACGCACAGTTTTCCCAAGATCAATACAACACAGTGTACTAACAGTGAGAGAGAGGGACCACCTCGTGAGCCATTCGTCTGTTCAGCGGTTGTCGAATGCAGAGGCTGCTGCATCGAGGGGACGTGCCACTTCAGAGAGACTCGCCTGCACAGACTGTTGTTGTGTGTTTGTAAGTCTCTTGCAGGGACCCTGTTGTTGCATGTTTCTGGTTCTGCATGCACGCAATTGAGGGTGAGGCAACGGAGCATATAACGGTAGACAACTGTGATTATTTTCTTTTCTTTTCTTTTTTTTCCCCATTCGTGTACCTTTGGCTAGTCTGAACTTTGTGTTACCATGGATAGGGGTACTTTGGTGCTGGGAGGGGGAGGGGCCTTCTCACATGTAGTATTCCATGCAGCCTGGGCTTAGTTGGGGGCGACAAAGTTACACCAGTGACTCCCATGTGTCAGAATGCACCGCCATTCGATTTCACAATCTGGTACCCCAGTTAAACTGAGTAGTGAACAAGTAGGGGAGATCAGTGCTAACGTTAGTCAGGCTATCACTGCAAGTCTTTTGAGTAATGTTCAGTTCAGCAACACTCTCTGTGGGCCATTCCTTGGGGAGTGGTACTCTTATTGATGCCTATAATTTGGATCTTGTCCTTAAGTCTGAGAGGAAAGAGCCACCGTTCTTTAGAGGTAATAGCACGTATAAGTACCCTCTGTGTGAATGGGAGGGATTATTGAGGGGGTATCTGAGTAAGAGTACCTAGACTGAGAAGGATCTTGTGGACGAGCTACTTAGCAGATTGTTGGGCCGCGCCAGGGATATAGCTCAGGTTAGGCTCTGTAATAATACCCAGGTGTCTATTTCTGGTGATGTTGATGCTGTCTTTTGCATCATGAGGCAACATTTTGACAGTGTAATATATTCTGGTATGCCTCTTGTGGATTTTTATGCTACCACACCATTGTAGGATCATATGTGACTGATCCCTAAGAAAGGCCCCACACATGTGTCCTTCCCCTCCCCATTCAGAATTCTTTCAGCAAGTCTCATACAGGACTATTTTGTGTGTGGACAGGAAGGATGCTGATAAGGCATCTTTACGACACTTAGAAAACCCTAAATGTTCACCAGAACATTTTATGAGCCCTGACCCCCCTTGATGCCATTAACTCTATGAACCCTGCCAGACACACACACACACACACACACAAACAGATGGACTGAATGTTCAATGAAACAAGAGGAAAAGATACATTTTTGTGTTTATTACATACTTCTAAATTTGTAAACTTTTTTTATTCACTATCCTGTGTAATCCAAGTGTTAATCCTTTCCATTTTAAATAGCAAAACCTAGATGTCATGTCTGATGAAGATAATATCTATAAGTTTATTTTTCTTTAAAGTTGACTAGACATGTTTGATTTCAAATTAATCCACAAAAAGATATTAAAATAATTGTAAGGTCCTTTCTATTTAGAAACATATACTTAGCAATATAAATGTGGAACTAAGGACATTGCTCTTAATCAAAGTAATAAATCATCCATCCAGCCATGTGCTCTAGAACAAAAGAAAATCAGAACTGTTGAGTACTATAGGGAATTGTAACAACATGACATTAAGGCATTTTAAAGGTTCGAATAATTATGGTTGCAATTAAGACTGTGTATGTAAATTAATCCCTAACTTATGAAATCTTGATGAAAAGTATGGCATATTTGGTATCTACATGATCACTGGATCACGCTGGGATCAAATGTTTAGGTCTCAATATCAAGTTATTAATGGTACACGAGGTATGAAATTTATTTCTGTCAATGAGAACTTTCACACTCATAAAAAGGAACTTCTTCCTCCCAGCCTTAGGGCCCATGTGAGGGAGATCAACCTTCCTTTAAAACGGATCTTACCTTGTCATTGGAAACGCTGTGAAATGCGACTGTCAATCTCCCCCCTTTGCTCCCTGAGCATATAAGCCACCGAAATGCACAGAGAAACGGGGGCTAAGCAAGACCAGGGCAGCGATAGCAACGCTGGGACTGAGCCGCGGGGGCCGTAGTAAAGCGAGGCTAAGAAGGACAGGACGGACAGGATGGGCAGGACCAGCAGAACAGCTGAGCAGAGCCGGACCAGGACACCAGAAGTACAGACTTCATGACCAGCCATCCGCCCCTGCTTCATTTCACCTCTGAAGGACGCTCCAGTCTCTAACCCCCTGCTTCATCCACCTCTGAACTGCAATCTCATTTTCAGCTTCAAGGCAGCGCCAAACTTCTGAACAACTTCTTCAACTCCAATTCTCCTGAGACTCCAAACCAATACGTATAAAGTCTCCTAAGTTTGAGAACTGGTGCAAGGACAGACTTAGGGTGCTAACCTTTGTTAATTACTGAGTTGTGTTCTTTCATGAAACTCGCTGTTCCAGGATTTTCAGTAACTTTCAATACCAATATCACAACGTTTCATTCATTTTCAGTTTATGTTTGTGTGTTTTGTGTTGTCCCGTGTAGAATAAATGTTGTCTTAAAGTGTGACCAGTATTTCAGCTTCTTGTCAGAAAAGTGGTCACTTCTTCCGCTTTGATAACGTTACCTTGCTCTTAAAATTAATAATAATAATCAAATTGATCCCTAATTCCCCTATTTCAAGCAAAACTCTTTTTAATTGTGCAATTAAGAAGAGCTTTCTAAGGTTAATTGCTGTATCCCGCCTGAACTCGTTTGCTGGATGAACAGTTCATGCTGATACTTAATAAACCCTGCTTGAGATAATACATTTATTAATAAATAATAAAATAATCCTTGATTATTAACTAATCAAGTGATTATCAATCATTAATTACTAAATTAATGAAAATATAGGTGAATCAGCCTTCTCTGATTCTGGTGGAGAATTTAAATTGAGCTAAAACTTTCCCTGACAAAATGGAATAAAATACAAATTTTATTCCAAATCTTAATGTGTTCCTACACCGTATACCAATGAACAACTTCTTGATTACTGGATTAGGTTGAATAAAGCAACTGAGGTAGTGAAACAGGCTCTGGGGAGTGTGAATAAGTTGGTGTGGCTACAGACTGTAGAAGTCGCTTCCATGTTTATTAGGCATTTGCCCTGACTGAGACTGTTCAGTGATGTTTCTAAGCAAACCTCAGAGTGAGTGGACGGCCTGTGAAGTTCAGGCACATCTGAATGAGTTTTTACGAAACTGTAAGGGTGGATGTGACGTAACATACTGTTTCTGCTGTCCCGCCAATAACTGAGGCGGTGGGTGGTGTTACATTACCTGGTGAGTCATGTTAGACAGTGCAGCTTCGCAGGGCACCACAATGGACAGGTTTGTGGGCATGCTGGTAAAGGCATTAGTGTGCAACACCCTGACTGCTCAATGAAGTCATACTACACAGAGTGTGAATCGCACTGTTAAATGTGTTGTGTGTCAGAGTACTGATCGTTCTATCCAGTCTCCCTGTAGGATGCAATGGTTGTGCCTTTCATGTTTCAGACATTTCAGCACACACATGCGCAGTGTCAGAGCAGGTTTTAGGGTGCGAGGCATACTGTTTGTTCTGCTGAGGGGCTGAGGTCATCACAGGGAAACTAGAATGCCTCCATTCTGAGGAGGGCAGTGGCAGGCATTTGAATTTTTCCTCCAATGCAGATGATGACATTCAGTCTGTGTATTCATATTTATGTGAGATAGTACCAAAGTCGAGTGATAGTCAGTTTTTGCAGCTGTTATCCAGTCTGGAGAGATGGAGAGGTGGGTCCATGACAGACAAAGTAGGCTCACTGAGACTGAGGAGTGCATTCACTCTGCAGCCCATGACTGAGCACCTTGGGTGGGGTAGGTTGCCGCCTAAAACAAACATTGGAACCCAGCACTTTGCGCTGTATTAATAGACAGATGCCTGTAGGGCGTGTTGTTTCTCCCATGTGGGGAGATGGGTGGCTGCCAATCAAGATTGTTAACCCCACATCAGCTGCTGTAACTTTGTGCCGAAATGCAAAAGTGGCTGATGTTTATCCATGTGTTGCGCTGGAAGACTTTGACATGGACTTTGTTTCACAGCAGGTGACTAAAGTGAGTGCAAACAATTCTCATGCCAGTTTATCTGTTGAGAGTGATTCTGGCAATGATGTAGGCGACGGTGACTGCGCACTGCAGAATCTTGGATTGGGCGCTATCCCCATTGGTGATTGTCGGGTCTCGTCTTATTGGAAGGGTAAGTTAAGTAAGTAAGAGTACGAGTCTGTCTTTTCTCATCACCATCTGGACTGTGGTGAGGCGCGTGGGTTTTGTCACAGGATCAGGTTGATGGATGATCACCCATCTTCAGGTTGCCATACCACAGGTTATCCCCAGCACACAACCAGAAGTTGAAAGAGACTTTGGATGAGATGGAGAAGGAAGTCATTAGGAAGTCTAGTATGGAGTACGCTTCTCCATTTGTGCTGGTGTGGAACAAAAATGGAGACCTGTGGATATGTACTGATTTTAGGTGGCTTAACGGCAGCACTGTGAAAGACGCACACCCGCTCCCAAACCAGGCTTATGTTCTTGCAGCCTTAGGTGGTAATGTGTTTTTCTCCACCATAGACCTCACGTTTGGCTATTACAATGTGCCATTACATGAGGATGACAAGAAATATATAGACTTTTCATCGCCATTAGGGCTACATGAATATAGCAGGCTTCCTCAGGGCTTGTGTAACAGCCGAGCTACCTTCATGAGGATGATGCTCACAGTCTTTGGTGATCAAAATTTCTTAAGTCTCCTGTTACTTAGATGACGTCTTGGTATTTAGTAGGTCAGAGGAAGAAAGTTTGCAACGCTTGCGCATGGTGTTTGAGCAGCAGAAAGAACTTAAAGCTGTCGCCTGCTAATTGCATCTTTCTCAGGAGATCTGTGAAATTTCTGGGGCATATCATTTCTTAGGATGGCATTGCTAGTGATCCAGATAAGGTGGAGGTGATTGTGAAAGTTTCGCAGTCAGGTTTGATGGAGTCTGATGGGGTCACACCCTCTGCAGGCAAGGTTCGCTCCTTTTTAGGCATGGTGGTCTACTACGAGCATTTAATTGAAAACTGTTCTGTGATCACAAGGCCACTTTTTGCATTGAAGCGACCGTCCAGAGGTAAGGGTGTGGATAGGCCTGTGTAGAAGAGAAAGTTTTGCCCTCAGGACTAGACCCCTGAGTGTGCAGAGGCTTTCCAAAATCTTAAGTCTGCATTGGTGAGTAGTGTGCCTTCAGTGCATGTAGACTTCACAAGGCCATTTCTTATGTCTGTTGATGCTTCCACTAGTGGTATGGGAACTGTTCTGTCTCAGGTACAGTCTGGTGTGGACAAAGCTCAGCCTATTGCTTTTGCTAGTAAATCATTGAACCATGCCCAGTCTAAATACCCGGCACATCGCCTTGAGTTTTTCGCCATGAAGTGGGCTATTTGTGACAAATTTAGTCACTGGTTGTGGAGTCATAGATTTATGGTGTGGTCTGATAACACCCCCCTTAAATATGTCTCGACAAAGCTAAAACTAGACGCTTGTGAACAACGCTGGGTGGCTAGACTAGTGGCCTTTGATTTTGACATTTTGAATATACCAGGTCCAAAGAATGTGGAGAGCCATTTTTTGAGACACAGAGTCATGCATCGCCTGACCAGGACTCCTTTTATTATATTATACTGAACTGCTCAGAATTTGCAGGAGGAGTCAGTTCAGGACATGTTTCACCTGTCCTCTGAGCTTTTGTCTCAGTGGCTGGTAGCATGTGTGTTGAGACTCCCAAATCTTTTGGATTGTGGGTTGGGGCTACACATGTCACTCAGGAAATGGGTGGCAGGGTCTTGCGTGAAGAGGTCTCTGCTGTGCTGCAGTCCTCTCGTAACTAGGAGGATGTTGCTAAGCTTAGGGCCATTTCTTATGCTCAACAGCTGAGGGTTATGTACATGGGTGGCCAGAAAACGGCTCCGAAACCTGAGGCTAGGGCCCCTCTCGTTCCATTGCTACCTCAGCTCCTTTAGAATTAGTATGCATTGATTTTTGGTCTGCAGAAGATTCTAATAACAAATTCATCGACATCTTGGTGTTTATTGACCACTTTACTAAGCTGGCTTGTGCATGTCCTTGCACCAATCAGTCTGCTAAATTGGTATGGAACAAATTCTTTTGTGTTTATGGGTTTCCAGCTGGTATTCATTCAGATCAGGGGACCAACTTTGAGAGTGCTTTGATTGCGGAACTGCTCTTGTTGGCTGGAGTGTAGAAGTCGCACACCACTCCGTATCACCCCATGTGAAATGGTCAAGCAGAGAGGATCAATCTCACGCTGGGGAACATGAAGAGGGATCTTCCACCCAGGTGAAAGGTCAAGTGGCCGCAAATGCTTACCTTTGCGTACAATTGTACTGTGTATGAGACCACAGACTTTCCCCCATCCTTTTTGATGTACGGTCGTACTTCCAGACTGCCTGTAGACTTGATGTTTCAGAGTGTTCTGCTGGATGGAGACATAGTGGATTTGTACACTTATGTTGAGTCATTAGGGAGGGATTTAAGGGAGGCCATGGCTTTGGCTCAGTCTAATGCTGAGAGGCAGCAGCGTTGGCAGACATGAGAGCAAAAGGTCTACCTGTTAATGTGTGTGACAGGGTCCTAATCGCTAATAAGGGGGAGCGTTGCAAGAAGAAGTTGGCAGATAAATGGGGTGGCACATTGTACACTGTAGTTTGTAAAAATGACACCCTTCACACATATCAGATTAATAGTCCATCTGGGGGTGTGAAGACATTGCACAGGAACCTAATCATGCCAGTAAATTTCATGCCATTTCCTTAGACAGATGGGGAGGACAAGCATGTGTCACTTTCAGGAGGCAGCATGAGTGTATCTGGCAGCTCACACTTCAGTGTAGACGATATCACTGATGACAGGACCGTGGGGTGGGTTGCTAGCCTGACTACTGGCATGGATTCCAGTAGCAGTGACACATGGGATTATGAACCAATGGATGTTGACGGGGGCAGTGCGGGTTCCAGTCTCGGTGGGAGTAGAACTAGGAAACACCTCAGTGTCCTCCATAGGTGATAGCTCAGTGTGTGCTGTCTTGGATATGGGTACCGTTGAGGCTCTGTCTGTTGACCCCGTGCCATCTGTTCTTCTTCATGTACAGTTGGGCCCAGTACTTATGTCCCATCAGGTCTGACAGGGACACGCACCAGGCAGGGTAGACTGAATAGGCCAATGAATAGGCTCAGTGGGTGCGAAAATTGTTTAGAGGAGCTCATTAGAGTGTGTACATATTTTTTTCCTTTTCCCCTTGTTATGGTTGTCACATGGGGATTGTGATAAGTTTCATTTTGTGCACAAAAATGTGTTTTGATATTGATGTAGTTTTAAGTGGTAATTTTCAGTTTCATTTAGCATGGTTCTGCTTCCATTAAACATTCTATAAGGTTCTGAAGAAAGACATCTATTTCAGGGTGTCTCTGGCCATGTGGGTGAGCATTCTTTAGAAGGACATCTGTGTAAGCATGTCCCTGACCATGTGACCTCAAATAGGTTGGGAAAGCTTAAATGTTAGGAGTTTCCATCCATACAGTAATGAACCTTTTGGGTTCCCAACATGGAAGAAGTTGACCAGTAATGAGCATGCCATCAGGTAATGAATGACATGACCATAAGGTCATGGGGAATAGGATGGAGTAATCATTAAAGGAGATGTTGGCGTAGGCCGTAAAAACCCAATGCTATAAGGGGCTTGGACAAGGTCTGTGAACAAATGAGAAGAGGTAATTATAGAAAAGTACAAGAAGGGAAGAATTTGAAAATTCAACTCTGTGTGCTATTGGCTAAAAGGCAGTAAAAAGAGAGGGGGAGTCATTCCCCCTGAAAGACTATAAAGGTAGATGTAAAATCTGTCAGAGCCAGAGGAGTCTGATCAACACTCTCCTGGACCCATGAGGCTGGTTTATTCTTTAATATAGTAGAAAAGCTGCATTTGATTTTTGAATACATGTTTCAGATTCATGTTTTTTAGTTTTTGCAACAACAATATCTCCTCTTTATTATGTTCAACTCTTTATGTAAGAGAGTGGTTTCTCTATTTCTGGTCTATCACGTTAAACTGTTGTTGTAGAGGAGAGTGTATCCCCATAATTATGAGGTGTATATGGCACCTCTTCTGCGATTGGTTCACATCTCTAGTCCTTCACGTACAATTCTTAGCATTCTTAGCTGGTAGACCATTTGTCTTAGCTTTGGGGTGCACTCCCTTACTTATAGATAGTTTTTTTCAATTAATGTTATATTGTATTTACTGTGGGTGAAATTCAGGGAAATCAGTGGGGGTGAGTGTAGCAGGGCTATATATGTTTCCCTGAATTTTTCCACTCATTTTTGGATTTCTTTAGCCATTGTAATATTTTTTTTTTCTTTTCTCCTCCTCTTTGGAGGGACTGTCCCTTAAATAAGTAAACGCAGAGTTTTCCCAAGATTGGTTGTCGTGCGCCTTCTTCCTACACAACACAACGCAGAGTAATAACAATGAGAGAGAGGGGCCACCTCGGTAACATTAACAGTGGTGGCAATCGAAACCACATGTCTAAAGATTATTATCTGAAATTATATATGGAATTATATTTTAGCCATTCAATCATGTGAAATTGTTCTAACAAATATTTTGTCTGATGTCAGAAGTGTTATTAATTATAGTATTGGTCAAAAGCCTTGTTGACATCTGCATGGCTTAATTGTACTGAAGTGTACAAATATTAGTAAACTTGGTTGATAGAAGTATTTGGTTGATATTTGGCCGCTGGTGTATGTAAGTGATGTCATCAAAAAATGAAACATGTTTAAGGCCTTGGATGGCCAGTTGAATCCCTGCTTATTTGCTGATTATCCTACTACAGCACACTAACCAAATCTGGTTAATAATTGATGAGCTGAATCAGATGTGACTCAAGTCTGTACAAGAATTCAGCCCTCCAGGAGTGTCAAAAAAACTTACACACATTCATTTTCTTACACCAAACCAAACAATACAAGTAGTTATTCAAAGTAGTTGTCAATATTTTGCTCTGAATTATTTGATCTAGGCATTAGTGAAATGCTACTGCATTTTTCAGACATATAACTAACTCCCATCCTTCCTAGCAGGGGTGAATTTAGCATTTCTGCCTTTAGTAGAAAAAAACGTGAGCAGAACCATCCTTGTGGGTTAGGGAGAATTCTCAGTGCTTCTGAGAGATGTGTTTGGCTACTTTATACTTATCAAAGAGTTTTTCTTTATCCTGCCATTGTTATCTTAATTGTAATTTCTCCCCTGCATTGTATAACACAAAGAGACTAAAATGAGGTTTAAAGTACATGATGAATGCATAAAAGAAAACTGGCTTGGAAATACCCATGTATATGATATTCAAGATTAGATGCACCAGGTCTTTTGTGCCTGTTAAGATGCAAATAGAGCTGTCTATAGACAACAAGCTCAGATAAGATTTTTCAGAATATCTGATTTTTTTTCAGCTGTCAGATCACTAAAATGTCATAGTAGTCCAGTATTCTAAAAAAACAGGGAGAGCTGGTGCTTATAATAATAACATTTAGCTAATATTTTTACTTTGTATGTAGCTAAGGGGTGAATGGCCAGTGTCCAACACAGTTTGATTTTTTTCCAAATTATTGCTCAAAACACAATTAATTGCCAAATTTAGTGAATGTGTTTGAGGAGAACATCTATCATACTGTGCATTATAGTTTATCACAGAATATGTGACATTCCTGGCCAGTTAGGCACCCTTTGGCGCATTTTGTAAAAGGGGGTATGGCCAATACCACTTTTTTATGTCCTTTCACGGACTAGGTGGAGCTGAGTTTATGTGTTTGTTTTTCATGTTTGGACTTTTATTTTTACACCCTGAGTACCCTGGCCTGGGAAATGGCTTAAGCTGTGGGTACTCAGGGTTAAATGATTCTATCTGTGTATTGGTTCTGTGTTCATGTGTTTCTTGTAATTAAGTTCTGTCTAGAATCTCCACGTTTGTCGGTCATTGTATTGTCATGTATTGTCGATGTTTGGTCAGAGAGATTGTCTGTTCCTAGTTATTCCCGTATTCAACGTATCCTGAATTCCTGTCCCGTTTTCCACGTCCTGTGTAGAGTATCACGTATCGGCCCTCATGCCTGGTTTTGTTTTCTGTTCGGTTTTGTTTTTAATAAATCCTACGAAAAGCATCATGGCTGCTCGTTGGACTCTTATTTCTACCCTGGGTTCCAGGGAGCCCCGTGACAGAATGACCGACCAAACCAAGCCGTGCGGGCTGCAAGCCCATAGAATGGAGCTCCACCCCGAGGGAGGTCTACCTCTGGAGCGTGTCAGCAGCCCCGCAGCGACAGGAGCAATGGAGATACAAGATGGACCCAGCTTGAGGGTGAGTCACCGAGGCAAAATCGGCGGAGATTCAGATGACAGTGACGAGGACCCGGGCTTCCGGTGGGACGGGTGGATCGACGGATTCCCTATCATTGACCCAACGTGCTTTGTGGATCCCCACGTCATCGACTCAACCGCGGATGGGCACCTGCTCAGGCTCGCATACAAGCGAGAGGGGAGATCCGCTGGTTGAAGACGACGGAGGCGTGGGGGTTCACGCCAGGTCCGTCGGCCGTCTGGTCCACAGTTGCCCGGGAAGTCAGGAATTTCATCCGGTTCTCCGCCGCTCCGGCTTGCCCCCGACTCGCGGGTGGAGGCTCGCCCTTCCTGGGACCAGCGAGTCTCACTCCCTGCTTGCGATGTTGAGGCTCGGGAGTGGTGGAGTGAGAGAGGTGGACAATCTAGCCCCCACAACACACCACCACCTTCCCAAGAGGAAGAAAGCGCGGCCGGCGTCAGCACAGAGGAAGCAGCTAGCGTGACGCACACGGCAAGCACCAAGCCGGAACCACCACCCCGGCTGGTGCCCGCTCCCCGTCTGTATCGTCGTCTGGCCAGCCTCAAGCAGCCACCCACGCCTGCACCACAGCACAAGTCCCTTACCACCAGGCTAGAACCTGGAAGCATTAGCAGCTCAGTGGTTAGTCATGTGAGGGAGACTAATGAGAGTAGTGCACCCGCTAGAGTCATAGAACCAGAAAGCTCTATAGATCCAGGTCTAGTTTGGCTAGTGGGATTTTTGGGGGGATTAGCCAGGGCAGTGGGGGTAGCGAGTAGGCCCCTGTCTAGCATATTTATAGCAACAAGCCTAGAAAAGGGGTCTGGGGAAGCTGGGGATGGGGGACCATCTGCCCATTGAAGGGGAAATTCCGCCATGTATTTTTTAGGGGGAAGTAGTGGGGTCACCAAGGCCGACGGGGGATTCTAGGCTAGGAAGGACCACTGGAGGCTTCGGTAAGGTGAGCTGTGGCGTGCTGGAAGACACCAGAGTGCTCGAGGTGATCCGTGACAAGCCTCGCGGAGAGGGGTTCGGGCCGGACGGCACGGGAGAGCCTGAGGTGAGCTACAGCGAACCCCACGAAGAGGGCTCCGTGGAGGAAGGCACTGGAGGGCTCGAGGGGAGCTGCGACAAGCCCCGCAGAGAGGGGTTCGTGCCGGAAAGCTCGAGAGAGCTCGAGGTGAGGCGCGACGAGCCCCAAGGAGAGGGGTTTATGCCGGGAGGCTCGAGAGAGCTCGAGGGGAGCCTCGACGAGCCCCGCGGAGAGGGGTTAGTTCCGGAAAGCTCAAGAGAGCTCGAGGTGAGGCGCGACGAGCCCCACGGAGAGGGGTTTGTTCCGGGATTCTTGAGAGAGCTCGAGGGGAGCCGCAACGAGCCCTGCGGAGAGGGGTTCGTGCCAGGAGTGCTTGAGGGGAGCCGCGACGAGCCCTGCGGAGAGGGGTTCATGCCGGGAGTGCTTGAGGAGAGCGGCGACAAGCCCCGCGGAGAGGGGTTTGTGCAGGATAGCCCGGGGAGAGCCGTGACGAGAGTATCCGCGGTCCTGTCTAGAGTATCACGTATCAGCCCTCGTGCCTGGTTTTGTTTTCTGTTCTGTTTTGTTTTCAATAAATCCTACGAAAAGCATCATGGCCGCTCCTTGGACTCTATTTCTATCCTGGGTTCCAGGGAGCCCCCGTGACATGTCCGATACCGATATTGTAAATTTGGATATCTGCCAGCATCATACAAATCCAATACTCGCTGAGTCTAAAAACAAAACATTATGCTTTAAAAAAATGTCCAGATACATTTTACTTAGTTTAACACATATACAAAAATCATAACTGTGATATAATAAGGGAGAAATATTGCACAGAGAACATGGTATAGTAAGATGTCCCCTATGGGGGGCCATTTGTTAACAGTTTAACAAATTTAGAGGTGTCATTTTTCCATCATTTAGTGCAATTGTCACACAATTTTCACACATTTAGAGCTAAATGGGTAAAACAACAAAAAAACGATTTAACTCCTGATCACCGGGTGCTATTATGGTGCAATTATGTAGGAGAGTGCTTTATTTACTGCAGAATAGGTGTCCTCTCATCAGTCTGAGTTCGGCTTGGCTGGCGGAGGTATGTATCTTGAGCAGCGTCATTGTAAATAGGAGATTTATGTGTTTTAATGTGGATTTCAGTGTACATGGAAATTCCTACATGTGTTCTATTTTACAGGGATATGAAAACTATTCTGTGTTTATTTTACATTACCTGTAGATGTATTTTGAGAGAGCTTAAGCTAGCTAACTAGCCACCGCAAGGCATAACACAGGCTCAGATAAGCAGTTGGTATTTCATCTTTGCGTTCGTGTTTCCTACATGTCTCAAATGATTTCATTTTCATGGTAGGTTTTCTTTTGTGTTGCACGCTGGAGATAAGAAAATGGTCTGTGTTCTCTTTTAGTTTTATACAGGTATGTGTTTTTATTACAATACTTAGGAAATGTCTTACTCATTCAGTTTTAGTTGGTTTATGGTTCATGTATTCCTTGGTCTTTGTGAACTTTTCATATGGCGTAATGTTATTTTATTTTATTATTTATTTTATTTTAGGTTTTCTTTTGTGCTGAACATTGGAACACTTTTGATTTTATACAGTCGGAGTTTGGCTTGGCTGGCAGAGAGTCCCACATCAAATAAAGAGCCAGAACGGGAAGTCGCCAGTGTCCAGTGGTTTGTCTTGCACCAGAACACAACATATAGCCGGGAGGCAGACCAGACCAACTACATCTAACCGTAAGACAAAAGAACTGTGATTTTGTTGAGCTGGTTGCCTGGCAATGTCTGCCCAACAAAAAAGAGATGCAAGCAAGCTGGTGCTGAGCACTGTTGAAAGTTTATTGTCAAGTTATGTTAAGTAAAAGAAGTGAAGATAAGAAGATTTACAGATGATTTCCTTTTGTAGCATGCAGCCAACAAGGTATTTATCTGTCTGTATTTACTTTTGTTGTGAATCTTTCTACTGTTATGTGTAAGCTAATGGTTAATATGACTTGTAATAACATTGTATTGCTAGTTTTCACGGTTTGCGGAAGTTTTTGAGATTGCAGAGATGGAGACTTCATTAAACCAGGAAAAGGAAACCACTTGCATCTGTACATGCTTGAAAGGGAGTCACACTGAAAAATCTGACTGTTTACCGATGCAGCAAACCTATGAAGTATCGAGCTAATCTCGACAAGGTCGCTATAGTGCATGGAAAAGCCGTTGAAGGACTGGCACTAATAAGAGTGGGCCAAGAAAAGGGCTTTAAAGTGTTGCTTCAAAAGTTTATGTTAAACGTGGCTGATTTAATTAATGTGATGTTATGTATGTGGTAATACATCATATTTAATATATAATTGAAGCTTATCATTAAGTCTATAGATGCTAACAGTTAAAGGCTAAAACATCTAATTTTCATGTTAAATGCATAATGTTAAAGGTGTAAATATTTTTTATCATGTGGCAATTTAAGGTGTAAAACTTTAAGCAAAACTATTTGCTTTGATATTTAAGTTGGTGTTTTAAGAAAACCATGTAAACTACATCTTCAGTTTGTAAGGGTATTTTGGGCTATTTGAGCATGTTGCCTTTGAACAGTATAGCACAGGATCATTTTTGCTTATTGAACTAGCTAAGTGTGTTCTACACATTAGTACAGTGTATATTTTTATTTAAACACAAGGAGACATTTACCTTTGAATAGGCATTGTTCAAGTTTATTTACATTTAATTTACACTTTCTGTTAAGTCTGAGTTAGTTATTTAGCTATGTCTCAGGTAGGGGACACTGTTAGAGAATATGAAAATCTTCAAGGCCCTTCAGAAGTTGAAGCAGGTGAAGCTGAGCTTCAGCAAGTGGAAGTCCATCGGGCAAGACGTGGCGGTGGCGAACGAATTCGCACTTAAACAAAGAAGATTAAAGCAGTCCAAGAGGAGAAAATTAAAGCACTTAAAGGTTTGACTATATTTATAGAAAATGGAGAATGGAGAACACATGCTAAATTCTTTAAGCAGTCATTATCCCAATCGTCAGAGTCTTTATCAGATGATCTCCTTCCCAATATCCTTGGCAAGGTCAGAGGCCTTTTCATAGATGTCCAGCGTGTTTATGAAGAATTGCACAGTGTCTCAGCTCCAGACCAAGACATGCACTGTGGAGTGGATCTCTGTGTAGAAGTTTCGAACTTCATTGCTTACAA
Organism: Brachypetersius gabonensis; assembly: GCA_037577145.1. NCBI lineage: Eukaryota > Metazoa > Chordata > Actinopteri > Characiformes > Alestidae > Brachypetersius > Brachypetersius gabonensis. The sequence continues at coordinate 2,081 of JBBJLR010135500.1, read as the reverse complement.
AGCCTCAAGTTATCTGGAAGGAACAATTCCAGAATGACAAGAGCAAGATTGGCCAGAAGCAGGATCTCTTTGTAACTCAAGTAAAAGTGAATTTGATTCTGACATATCTATCTTGATGGGTGCATCAGAGCAATCAAGAGTGTCTTGGCTTGTAGACACAATTGGAATCAGCCATCGCATAGTAGTGTGAAAAGTGGCACCAAGTATTAACTCCTCTGTCAATCTAAAAACTGAAGTTCGTTATGTGAACAGATTCAAAGTTAAAGAAATGACCCCTTCAGACATCATTAATGTCCTTGAATCAGACTGTTCAGAAAGAACTTGTGAAGAGGATCCCGTTTCTCAAGATAACTTCGAGTTCCTGTCCAAAATGAGAGAGAACATAACATAAAATAACATTGGTCACTTTGAAATGCCATTACCATTTAAAGAGGAGAGACCAAAGCTGCCTAACAAGATATGTGCAATACACAGGTTAAACTGTCTAAAAAAGAAGCAAAGAATGAACGAAACATATCACAAAGACGATGTGAACTTCGTGGATGACAGCATTTATCATGGTGATGAAGGCCCCCATAGAAGAAACTTCTTCCGGCTGGGTATATTCCACATTATAGAATTTATCATCTTTTTTATCAAAAACAGGGAACTTCCTTCAACGACCATCTGCTCATTGAACCTGACCTGACGAATGCACTGTTCTGTGCAGATTTCGTAAAGGCTCTATAGCACTGATGTGTGACATCAAAAGGATGTTTCATCAATTTCATGTGAAAACTGAAGACCAAGATTACCTATGATTCCCATGGTGGGAGAATGGTAACTTGGAAACCATGCCATCGACCTATAAAATGAAAGTCCAGCCGTTTGAAGCAGCTTCGTCCCTTGGCTGTGCCAGCTTTGGTTTAGAACACCTGACAGTTCAAGGGCAATATTAGCATAGCGAAAGCACTATATGTTTCTTTCAAAGAAATATCTATGTGGATGATGGACTTGCAAGTGTTTCTACAGAGAAGGAAGCCATTCAGCTTGTTAAGGATGCAAGAGAACTTGCACTGTCAAGTTGAGACTTCGCAAGTTCATTTCACGACCGCGTCCTGTCTGAGGTGAGTAGGAACGCAGACACCAACGCAGACTTCCATGGTAGATTCAAGGAACGGGTTTATTAACTCAAAACAGACTACAACTGAAAACAGGCACGGTGGCCAATCTAAGTAGGAGAAGGGACATGAACACGCTATACACAAGGAGAGAGTATTTGAGGGTATGCTGGAATAACTGAACATAGGAAAGGGACTTGTATAAATACAAAGGTGACACAGGTAAGGACCTATAGGGACACAGACAGTGATGAGATGAATCAGAGCAGGTGAGGTGAGGTGATTAATAGGTGACTATATACAAGTGAAACAGAACAGGATACAGTCCACGAGTAGAAGCGACCCCAGGTGGTTGCAAGAAGGAATCGGGTTAAGGTCACACGGCTCGTGAGCCTTTGGTGAACCCCAGGTGCTCACAGGTCCCTGTGTCCGGTGGTCACCGGCAGAGATCGTGACAGTTCATTTCCAATAGTAGAGTGATGGCATCCGTCCCAGAAGAGGACCATACGACAGTCAACAATCAAGGCTTTGAGTTCACCACACATGGAGAGAGTGCCAGGAATAGAGCGGTACATTGTGTCTGATTCATTCAAATTCAGTAAAGGAGAAGCGTGCTCTCTACTGTAGCCTCTATATATAATCCATTTAGATTCATGGTACCTTTCGTGCTTATAGGAAAACAAATTCTCCAGCAAATGTGATAAGACTGTCTGGAACGAGAAAGTTCCAGAAAGCATAAGACCTTGGTGGGGATCAGACACCTACCTAAACTAGCTGATATGGAAGTTAGAAGATGCTACTTACCTTTAAATTTTGGCAACATCAAAGGTTATGAACTTCACCATTTCTGTGATGCAAGTACATCAGGATATGGTGGCTGCACTTACCTGCAAGCTATTCATGAGCAGTGTTGTGCAAGTTACTTCCAAACTGTAATACATTACAGATTACTTGTTACTGTCATTTAAAAGTAATCCCTTA
>JBBJLR010135447.1:0-16943 GCA_037577145.1 Brachypetersius gabonensis | reverse complement strand
ATATATGTATATGTGTGTGTGTGTGTGTGTGTATGTATGTATGTATGTACAGTATATACATATTCTGTAGGTCCTATGGGGGACCACACTTCAAGGAATAGTCGCCACGCACCCTTGGACTTGCTACTGTATTGCCAGTTTTAGGCTACGTCTATGTAGAGCTCACATGTGCTAATTAACATCATTCACATTTATCTCTTTTTCAAAACATGGTTGTTCAAAGAACAGAAAGTTGTTCTTCTATGCCACTGTTGTTTAGCTTTTTTTTTGTAGTGTATGGTTGGCCCTTCCATGGACGGAGTATAGAGTGGCTGACAAAATATTCCTCGACAATCTATGTTCTCTAATTGCCTACAAAGTATATCCATGTGTTAGGTGTATCTGATAAAATGGTCTGTGAGGTGAAGTTACGAGTTATATACGCTTTATAAACTGGTGACTCGGTGTAGTTCATACTGTAATGAATAATGACGGCTTGAGGACAGATCTTCCAAGCTCTTTTTTATATATATGTTTATATATGTGTATCAGTCAGATGCTGCTGGCTAACCATCATTAGCGCTATATCATTAGCAAACTGCAATCAATGGTCCTTCAGTGGCCCTTTGATGCACTGGCCCTTGTATGGTATGCAACACACATACACACACATGACCTCCTGATCTTCAGTTTGAGGGTTTCAGTAATAGTCATGGCATTTAGGACACAAAATGCAAATTGTGATCAATGCATTCATGGCTCACACCGAGACATTTAATCTTTGAAACCATGACCAGTAGCATGTATTTGTATGGTTTACTATTAAAGCATGAAGAGGGCATACATTTAGAAGAACACTGTGACTGTGGCTGCATGTTGTGTCTTCATATGCGCAAGCCACCCAATTACAGCATGACATTGCTTAAATATTACTATTGGCTTGACTTGACTAGTGGCTCACATTTTGTTTCCCTGGGTGTATTTAGACATTAAGCTTGCTTGGGAGAGAAAAAAGAAACAGCTAATAGATTCTTTATTAGCATCTCTCACCATAAAGTGTTTACCTCCAATTAATTGAGACTAAAAGATGAAAAATGACCTGCTCAGCAAATCATGCATCGTAGCCGCCTTTATGAACAGAGCATGCTCCTCTCACTGCTTCCCTGAGCCAGACGACAAAATAAATCCATAGCCAGGGGCTACTCGTCCATGTATAATATGGGTGAAATTTGACTGATTTGGATATTAAAGTAGTAAGCCCACCATCAATGCACTCAACTCCAGTAGAGCATGTAGAGGTGATGAATTAGCCGAACTAACAGAATGTAATTGATTTGATACAAAGCACAGAACAATTTGCAAACAAACTGCACAAAATGTGAGATATCTGAAAACGTTTTGAGAGTTTCTTCAGATCTGTTAGAAACAGTGCACCTCTTAATGCCTGAAGCTGAGTAATTCCTGGCCTTCGTGTTATAAATCCTCCTGTTTCAGTTCATGCCATTATCTTTCCTTGTAAGGCACAGCAGGGTGTTTTTATCTGTTTCTCTCCCCTATCCTCTCAGATTGCATTGCAATTCAGTGGTCAGTGCTCCTCGCACCCTGCTTTGGTTCTGGGGTGCCAGTGTTTGCTCACAAAACCCTCAGGCTCCTGTTCTCACTCTCCCTCCTATCGACTTTCCTGCTACTCTTTATTGTCAGTCAATCACTTGTAATGCCCTGGAGATGGACTTCAGCAGGTGTGTTGTGGCTCTGGTTGTTCCAAACCTCGATTTTGTTAGTCCTGATCTCATTTATATTTTTTCTTTCCCTCTGTTCTCAAGAGGCCGAGCAGCCTTTTTTCAAACGTACTACAAGGTCGTCCAGGCAAGAATGATGAGGGTCCAAAATAGCATAACTGGTATGGTTTAAACTTAATTAGCCTGTACCTACTGTGTGGAATTTAGGGATATTTTTGTGTTAAATATGGTTTGCTTTTGAGGTAGTGCTCTATAATTATGTATATACCAGCTGGCGGCCTGGTGGTTAGGGAGTTGTCCCAGGTGGTCTGGAGGTTGTGGGTTCAAATCCCAGGACTGCTAGAGGCACCACAGAGGTACCCTTGAGCAAGGTACCGTCCCCACACACTGCTCTCCGGGCGCTGACTGCCCCCTGCTTCACTTGGTGAGTGGGTTAAATGCAGAGAATGAATTTCACGCCTTGTGCTCTGCTGTGGTGTGTTCATGCATGAAACGTTTGATGTATATATTTGTACATGTTTTCAGCAAACCACCCAGACCACCTAATTAATCTTAAAAATGAAAAGACTCATTTTCTACACTATTTTTCTTGTGTTTTATTTGTTTTCCCTCCGAAGGAAACATCAGCCACAATTCAGTTCTGTGTGACTATTTTCCAAAATTTCTTTATCCCTAATAATCAACCAAACTGTTGTTTGTTACTGTACTCTAGTGTCTGATATATGTTAATGAGATTTATTCGGATTGGCTGCCCTGTCTGTTTATTATGCAGTCCACACTGAATCACTAGCTAAGACACATGTTTACGAGGTTCAAACTGCAAAAGTCTTGCTCAGACATATATAGGGTGTGTTTTTTTACTTTGTTTGAAAACCTCTGAAAAAAGTTTTTTGTCACGTCATGTTTACACAATATTTAAAAAAAAAATATTTCATTACATTCACTTTACTCACATATTATTATAGCTGAGGATTTATAGAATATAACAGTATTTTCACTTTGGCATACTGTAGATGTTTTTAGTTAGATGAAATACTTAAAAATTTAAAGATTTACATTTATCAGATGCTTTTATCCAAAGCGACTTCCATTTCTTAACTACAGGGGACAGTCTCCCTGGAGCAGCTTGGGGTTAAGGGTCTTGCTCAGGAACCCAGTGGTGGGGATTTGAACCTATGACCTCTTGGTCTAGAGGCAAGTGTCCTACCCACTACGCCACCACCACCCCTCAAAGCGCCGGAAAGGCCTCGGACCTCAGAGGGTTAACTTCATTCTAAATAAACAGAGCTGTAGACAAAACGGAGTGATGTAAATTTGTAAATGTTTTAGTTTTTGTGGCATCACAAAAGGGTATATTGGGAAAAATTTACTTTTCAGCTAAATGTCTATAACTTCACTGTTGAAACAAATAACTAGGAAGTACCAGCTGACAAAACGTTATGATGAAAGGACAAATAGACATAAAGAAACAAAAAAAAACATTGGGCGGAGAGATCAGAGAGTGTTTTCCTTCTCCTATATTTTTTAGGGTAGATGAGCGTTCAAACAGTGACGTATTTATACTGTATGAACTAAGGAGGGAACAGTAGAGTCTAAAACAGTGCTTATGTATTACACCACCTCTTACTTACAATGATTTAACAATGCCCTAAAACCTTCTTTGCTTCAACCTTCTTTTGTAAAATTGGTATAGAACCATCTATGTTCTTTAAAAAGTTTCTGTACCCTTGCAATTAAAACAGTGTTCATCCATTGGTCCTCTGAAAAGTTCTTTAGCGGACTTTCAATATGGCATAATTTCAAAAACCCTTGTAGGCACCTTAACATCATTAAGGATTACATCTTATGTCTGAATTACGATTTGCGAGAGGAATGCCGGTGGGAAATTAAGGCCCATAAGAGTGGTAGGGGCTGTAGAGAAAACGCATATGGTGGCTGGACATGCCGATTGCATTTTATTATGCGTAACAGATCCACTATCCAGATCTAATGGATTTACATGCTCCAGAATGAAATGATCTCTGAGTTTAGCACAGCTCTCAATTGCACTCTGGGAATATCTGACTATGGTAAGAAGCTAGGCGGCCAAGAGCAGTCATCCTGAAAATGAGATCAAGATGGAGACGAGCAAACTGCTTACAACGGTGAAAAAGGATAGTGGGAGACGTGCCTTTGGGTTGTCGGGCTGCTGGAGCCTAGAGCTCTTTCAAACACCACCAACTGCTGAGAGCAGGCCTGGGTCGCTGTCCATTGTGCTGAAATACAGTCTGTCTGTCCACCAACCAGCAAAGACACCATATGAACAAAAGTATTGGGACATGTCTGGTTTTCAGGGTTTGGTCTTACTTCCAGTGAAGGGCAATTTAAATGTGTCAGCATACCAAGACATTCTAGGAAATGGCGTGGATCCAACTTTGTTGGACACAGTTTAGCAAAGCCCCTTTTTTATTCCAAAATGACTGTGCCATAGTGCCCAAAGCAAGGATGAGTTTTGGTGTGGAAGAACTTGACTGACCCACACAGAGCTCTGAACTCAACCCCATCCAATACCTTGGACCTGGAACTGACACTGTGAGCCAAGCCTTCTTGTCCAACATCAGTGTCTGACCTAATAAGTGCTCTACAGAATGAATGGGCACACATTTCCACAGAAACACTGCAGAAATCTTGTGGAAAGCCTTCCAAAATAGATAAAAGCAGTTTCAGCTGCAAAGGGAGGACCACATAGTAAAGTCTTTGTATTTGAATGCAATGTCATTAGTGTCCCTGTCGGTGTAATAGTCTGGCGTCCTAATACTTTTGTCCACATGTTGACAAGTGTTTTGGCGTTTTTTGCGTCCTTCTTGAGTAAAAGAACATGTAGCTTCTGATAATAAGCAATAAATAAATAAACAGCGAGTGAGGAAATCGCAGCCGGTTATTTATAGCCGCGCGCCCACAGAGGAATTGCCTCGAGGCAGATAAAGGGTTAAACACTTTTCTTTTCGAGCCCGGACTTCGTTTTCTAGCCGGTCTCACTTTAATTGTATGCGTGGCTGACATTGGTCCTGCCTACGTCTCCCGCCTGCAGAGGAGAGAGTGGTGCTGGAGGAGGCACCGTTGCTGTTTGGGGTGCGCGGAGAGATGTAAGGCGGCTCGAAAGCTTTAAACCCGTCCCTATAAAACGCTCGGCCAGAAATGTCGTGCCCACTTTCCCCGCGACGCACCGTGCCGCGGGGGTCTCTTTAGTGCGCGCTTCGTCTCGAGGATGTACAGCTCGCGGGGACTCAATTTCTTAGCAAATCCGGCGTCGCTGAGGATGGGCGCGCACGCGTCTCGAGCACTTGCTGAAAGTGAGCCGCGTTCCTCTCGACGCACCTGGGAAGGGCAGGGCACCGGCACGGATGGGATCATGAGATGCTGAAATCACAATACCAGGGGGTTCAATTCTAATAATAATAATAATAATAATAATAATAATAATAATAATAATAGTACCAGTCATACTACTAATAAGGAAACATCGTGCAGAGGAAGAGAGGTTGCAGTTTGTTGGAACTACAAGCGAGGAAGAAGCTGGAAAGACTAAGGGAGGCGTTGATTTTTACGCACTGTGCTGCCAAGTCCGAGCCTGGCTGGATGCGATCCGTCGCTGCTTCGCTCTCTCCGCTGGAGTTTGGACCGAGAACACTTTTGAAGGGGCTTTGACGCGCTCTTCTAATTCTGCGTGATCAGGATCATTAGGAGCATCGCAACTTCTTGGAGAAAAGGTAAACCTCTCAATTTCTCTACTGCACGCCTTGCTTTAAGCACATCTTTTAGTTGGGGGTTGATGGTGGGGAGTGGTATGAAGAAACTCCCATGCTTTCTTTCTTTCTTTCTTTCTTTCATTATTTATTTGGCTTACTTATGTTGACACAAAATGGCACAGCACGTGGATTCCTCGAAATTGGAGGAGAAGATAAAATCGCTGGGTGGTAGAGGAAAAAAAATATGGTGGAGGGACGAAGTTAAAACGCTGACTAATGGTCAGAGATGCTGCAGCAGGATAGAGCGGTTCCCAAAGCCACTACGAACCTGAGAGCTAATAGCCAAGTTCAGCTGCCCCGACTCCACTTCTGCTCCACCAGCGCCACTGAGCGAGAGCTTTGCTGAAAGCTTTCTAGCCCTGTTAGTCAATCTGAGCTTCTTCTGGGAAATGTTGGCCACTGCTGTTGTGGTTGCATCTCCTCCTGAAAGAGTGTAGATCAGGATTCTTGATGGAGAAGATGTGGTTCTTGTAGTGGAGATCACAGTTAGACTGAATATCACTGCTGCTCTCACATGTCAGAACCTTCTTAAGGAAGGTCAGTGAATAGTAAGTGGAGTGAACGTGGTCAAGGAAGGACACCGAGGTCAGGAACAGAAGTGTCTTTGAGCTCAACAAATCCATTTTTGATCAGTCTGTAATAGCCAAATGCCAAATTAATAGAACTGTTTATAGTCTAAATAATATGGGACATATTGGCAGATTTATATTGGTAGATTGCTCCCTTCTTGATATGGCACCTGTCTGTCTCCTTTTTGTTTCAAAGAAAGGAGAGAGGAAGGGGGCGGGGGTTGGTTTGAATGTCAGGCTGCAGTGCTAAAAATGTCTTATTTTTCACCACAGGTAGGGGGCCACGGTGCGCCTGCAGTCGTGCGTGTCTGCTCTGGCTTGTTCCAGGAGCCTTGTAACAAAAATCCTCTGAAAGGTGCAGGTGGTTGTCTGATAGCCAACCTTTCTTCACTTGTTAGTGAAGGATAATGTTTCTCCTTTTTAGTCTCTCATTGAGCCTGACATTCTTGGGCCAGACTAATCTGTGTTAAATGATTTCCCCCCCAAATGATAATATCAACACAAGACGATGCCATGAAATGAGAAGTCTGCTGAAAGGAGAAGATTCTGTCCTGTTTGTCAGTCTAAGCCTCTTCTGGGTTATTTGAGTGTGTTGGTTAATGATCTAGAAACCCCATAAACCCTTGCCATTGTCATTGTTGGCTCTCATTCATACTCTTTTAAACTTTAAAGTATTAGCTGGTTTCATCCATGTGACTTTGATGTCTCATTATTATTTAATAATTACTTTAATGCTTCAATACTTGTTATGTTATAACTGTGCTGTCTGGTGTAGTCCAAAGCAGCTTTACACATAACATGCAAGACATTGTAAGATGAAGACTGTACCCATAATTTGGCTCAAAAATCAGGACTGAGCACTAGGTATCAACATTAAAGTTCCATCCCATCGCTGGCATGGTGCTGCTTTTACTTGGCATACTGTTAAAACCCACTGAAGTGTAACTTGGAACAATCCACCATAAACCAGTAATGGAGGCATGTACAGACCATCTGCTCAAAGATGGTGTCATTTAACCATGACTGTTGGTCTGAGTGGGCCGTCTGGTCTTTTAGCAGCAAAAAGGGGAGCATTACCACAATTATCTCCATTTTATCATGCTGCCCCAGAACACTGTCTGGAGTGGAAAGTGATTTTGGATTAGACAGACTTGAAAGACGACACACTGTTTTAGCCAGTGTTTCTCGAGCTTTTGCGGGTGTCAAATGAACAGCTGAAACACTCACAGGGCCGCAAATGGCACTCTCAAGCAGTTATTAAGTAAATATTGAACCCAATGAAAGAGTTTACTAGAATTCAGAGTTGTGGATCATGTGCCCCCTCCATCAGAATGACTAATGGTTTAAAAAGCCTGTAGACTTTCTCAGCAATATTGTATGCCAACTTATACTGTTATCAATCAGCCATCTGGCAGCAAAATGTGTGAATTTATAGTTATACTATCGTTAATGTTTGGTGCCTGGGCCATATATCCAAACATTGTTATTTAACATTATTTTAGAGTGTAGCCTTTATTATTTTTGCAGGACATTTACCAGTTGGTGTAAGATGGTAAATTATAAACCCAAAAGGAATCCAGACCCCCCTTTCATGATATTTTAAATTGCCCCCTTTGCCGTCAAAGAAGTTTAACTGCACACGCTCAGCTTACGTAACCTCCACAGGAAAGCACTTGGAAAATAACAGGCGCCCATGTATGGCCTAACTCATTAAATCACACGGACCTGTATTTGAGTCCACTGAGTTCTTCACATTCTAACTACTTAAACTGCATTTCATAGTAGTTACCAAATAGTTCACAGTCCTGGATAGTAAGTATTAAGTTTATTTATAAAGCACATTATCACACACAAAAGATCATTCAGTGTGCTTTATGGAAATAGATAAAATAAGAATAAATAAAAATAAAATAGAATAAGGAGGGATAACAGTAAAAGAATACATAAAAGAAAATTGAAAGTGCAATCGAAGTGCAAATATTAAAAAGGAGAATAGTGCAGTTTTAATCGGCTTTTTAAAGCTCCAGTTGGTGCAGATCTGATACGGATGGGCAGTTTGTTTCAACAGCAAGCTGCATGATGACTAAATGCCATTTCACCATGTTTAGTTTCAGATCTTCTCACCACTAGCTGGCCAGCTCCTGCAGATCAAAAAGACCTACCAGGAATAAATACTTCAGAGATGTATAACCATTGAGTGACTGAATAGCATACCAGTTGCTGACTGCGCCGGTATTTCAGAAGCATTTGTAGGAGCTATGGCCTTTCCTTCACACCTGAACCTAGGCTATGATACAGATTTGGATGTTAAATGTTTAGGCTTTGGGTTTAAGATACCAAGTGCAAAGTACAAAAAAAATCTTGCTCTGCACTATACCAGTTTTAGGTACTTTTGAGGTTGTGTTGTGAGTGTAGCTGTAAGTTCTAGGCTATTTTATAACAAAATCAATTCTGAGATTCCAAAATCCAGATTGCCTCGATGCCTTGGGTGCATTTTTTTTTTTACCACTCGACAGAAGTTCTGAAAATCAACTCCAAGTAAAAGATTTCAGATTTTCAAGCTAGTTTTTTTTCTTTGTTACCTTCCTGTGCCATCCATCATGCACAGAGCAACCTGCCAACAGGTCCATGCAGGAAATCCGACAAGGTGCACCTTTCTCGAGATGTAACAGTTCTGCTGACCTTTTCAAATGGCCTGTCATATTTTGTGGGATGTGGTGCGATTACACGCTTCAGTCGGAGTCGAGGATGAACGGGCGAGTCTGCGATGGCGCAAAGTGGTGCTGATGATTGGGGGGAGAGAGAGTGTGTTAAATAGCAAGTCCCTCTTCTTGGGGTGCATATTTGTGTATTAACGAAAGCTAGTGATGAGTGGGGTCTGTATCTGTAATTACTCGGAGCCCTTCGTCACGGCACAGCTGCTAAAGCTTGTGGCTAATTGCGCCACTGTAACACCGTTTATGTACAGCGCACAGCCAGGGGTGGGGCTTTAAAAGTGAATGAAGTTGTCCCATGATATAAATTTTACCTAATGTGGATACTGTGATAAGGGCAAAAACAGTGAAGCGCTAAATGTAAACATTGATGTAAAGATTACATATACTTATATATCCACTCTGTACATATATACATACATACTTAATTAGGTTTATATATACATACAGTATATGTACATGCATATTGTTCAATATTTATAATTCTAGACAATTTAAAGTGTACATTTTATACTGTACTGTTGTGATAGTTTTTATACTGCCTGCTTTCTGTCCTGACAATGCAAATATCCCACTTGTGGGACTAATAAAGGTTTACCTTATCATATCTAACCCTAACCCTAAACATACACTCAAACAGTTTAACAAACTTAACAGGAAGCATGACATATAATTTATTATTATTTTATTTTGCATTTTTGGCACACAGTGTTATTTCAGAACAGGAAACAGCCTGTTATTATTGTTGTCATTATTATTGCCAAGCAAGTGGGAAACATCCTTCTGAGCTGAAGATACATCGTTTCTATTTGCGTCTGCTTGTCTCTGCACTGTCATTAAGCAAGAATATTGAGTTTTACTTTTACGAAGTAATTTTAGTACAAAGGAAGCGTGGGCTCATTAACTTCATTAATGCAAGCTTAAATATCAGCTGACACCATGTTATTACTCAGAAAATGGTATTGATTTCATAAGTGCTACCTTGTGCACAGCTAGTCCTACCCCTCTTTCTTCCCTCCCTCCCTCCCTCCATCCCTCCCTCCCTCCCTCCATCCCTCCATTCCAAAGTGTTCCACTCCACTGGCCGCCACTCCACAAGCACACTTGGCGTGACTCTCCACTGTTGACTTTCAGCAATGGAGCCACCAATCAGCAGGCGCATAATTTTCCAATTGATCCCTAACTATTCGAAAGTGGGAGTGTGATGTGAGCCAGCCTCCCCACTCTTGCGCAAACAGAAACAGAAAGATGCATAATTCGAGTGAATAGGAGGTAGAGGAGAGTAGAGATGCGTGTCGATAATCTGTATTTCACACCATTGCAAAATCAATGGCATTTGGATGAGTGTTGGGGGACATTGTTTAAACCTGCTGGTCTTTTAGGCTAATGAGCTTAGCCCAGGGTTTTGTCTCAGCAGTCGGTAGGCCTTCACTTCACATTCGGAGCATCTTGAGGCTTTACTGAGTCACCACCCCCTCCCAGCGGAGTGTTACAATAAGTAAATACTGCATAAGGCGCACATAGGAAGCCTGCAGGGTTTTGCATTCAGTCATTGATCAGTTATTATTAGAAAAGTATTATTATTAGAAGAAAAGATCCTTTTTGGATAGGATTGAGGAGATTGCAGGCAAAAGGTGGGGATTTGAATATATTAATTTTCTGAAAGAATTATATGATTATTTGATTCCTGGTTATTGAGTCCAGTCTCTCTAAGTAGGTAGTTAAGTTGGCCCTCTCTTTCCCAACATTACTCAGTGTTCTCTCCAACCGAGTTGAACTGTTCAGTCACTTTGTATGTCTGCTAGCCTTTACCCTCCTAGCCTCTTCGCAACATGTAGGAGGAATGCAAGAGTAAGCCTAGCAACTGGGTGAAAATTGGATGGGGTCGCAATCTCTCTCTCTCTCTCTCTGTCTGTCTGTCTGTCTCTCTCTCTCTCTGTCTGTCTCTCTCTGTGTCTCTCTCTCTCTCAAGAATATTTACAGTAACCTGAAAACTTCTAAGCTACTCCACTGTCGGTTGAATCAAGAGTTAGTAGGTAGCAGCATATTTATTTATTCATGGCTTTGCTGTTCTATACCTGAGCAATTTTTTTTTACCACATTTTTCAATTTTGTTCATTTTACATATTCCTGCTTTTTCTTAGAGTCTCTATCGATCCAGAGCTTGGGCTGTCAAATTGCAGGCAAAGCCTTTTCTAATCCATTCTGGAGTTTCCTGCTGAGGAACAGATCCAGCTCTGTGGGACACCATCACTGTCTATCTGCCCTTTGAAGGATGACTGAACCCCACTGTTGCTCTGTGTCTGTACCTGGCTGAGTGAATGTCACTAGAACGGAGACCTTTCAGAGTCTGCCTCACTAAAGTTCCATCTACTGCTGCCTGAGTGATGATGGGTCTACCTTTAAACCACTAATTCTGTGCTGCTTGTTTCATCTGTGGGAAGCATTAGCTATGTGTTAAAACCCCACACTCTGTAATGCATAATAAGGACCCAAATATATAAGAAAAAAAAGACCACTGCAATTTATTTTTAAATGAGGCAGCTATGACAACGATTCCATGCCAGTGTCTGTTAAATTCCAACACAAGCACCTCATTCTGCTTTCTGATCACCTGAATCACATCTTATTTAATGACGAAAAGTATAAAAACCACTGCCTCTTGCAATGAGACCAGTTGGATGGCAAAACACAACTAGATGCACGTCAAAGGTAATGATTACCATTTTGTTTGAGTGAACAAGAGATTTGTGTTCTTTGAATTACTCAAGGTCTGTAAACACTATCATTTCTCAGTTCAATACTTGCACCTATAAAAGATAAAACAGTGGTCTCTTGCTGGGTTTTTTTTCGGAGCTGTACATGCTATGTGTGTAATATGTGTTGCAGCTCCATTTGATAAAATTTGGAATTTAGTAATTTTATTCAAATCCTAGTCATGTTTATTTGTTTATTTTGCATTCGAGAGTGCAGTTCATGTATTTGTTATTTAGTTACAAGGCTGATACCACCCCCCCTTTTATTAGGAACAAGATCCTTACAAGTGTCACATCGCGTGCTCGGGGTAGTGAGGCGAGGCACAAAAGCAGGTTCCATTTGATGGAGTTTTTATTACACAAACGACACAGAATCTAACAAAACAAAAGGCCACAAGGGGCTAACAGAAGTACAACTAAGACACGAGAGGAGTAGGTAGCGTGCAGGGTATTAGTGAGGGATAACCAGCAACTCACACATGATTTCACGGCACTTAAATACATCACACACACAGACCCGAACCAATCAGAAACCCAATCACCTCTGACAGAGTGCACACGGACACAAACATGCACACAGATTGTCAAAATAAAAGTCTCCATAACAAAACCCTAATTGCGGCCTCTAATGGCCGCTCTGTGGACAAGCTGTTAACTGTACCACAAAGAGACACAATTTCTATTGTTTTGATTCTTTATTACAGCACAGAGGTCTTGAAATAAAAAAGGAAAGCAAAGAGGTTAAAGAAATGTCAGCTCTAATTCAAGAGCATTTACACCAGCATAGGAATCCACAGCCCTTATATACACACTTCCCTGATTTTAAAGTCAACATGTTTTTCCATTTATTTCTGAGAGGAATGTGGTACAGGAGGTTTGTGCTTCTTCTCGGTAAAGCTTTAGTAGTTGAATTCTGCTTAACAAGGACAGCTAGAAATGTTCAATTGTGGAAAGTTTGTGGTTCTTAGCTACAGGACTTCCACACAATAGTCTAAATTCTAAAATCCAAGACAAAGAAAAGGACATCTGGCGAATGTGGTATTAAGCGTAAGATAAGATGAGATAAGATAAGAAAGAACTTTATTTATCCCGAGGGAAGTTCTAAACATGCTCAATGCAATAAGAGGAATAAAGATAATAAAGAGAAGAGGAAAGGAAATCTGGAGCAAAGAAAATAGAAAACAAAGAAGGAACCAACAGACATTATTTTGGTCACTGGTGCATTAATTTGATAATTCAGATTAACAGAGGGAAAGTATGTGAGTGTGTTATTTTCTTACCGGCCACATAAAGCACAGCAGTAGAATATTTCTCACTTGTGTGCCCCTGGGTGTGGGCAAAAACTGTTCATGGCTTTAGAGTTAGTTTTCATTTCCCAAATGCCCTGAACTGAAGAATTGAATCTTTTTGGGACCCCCACCCCTGACTTAGACACATTACAGTGTGTTACAGTGCTCATAGAGCCATGCTTTTACTTGTCATGTATTCCCTATTGGTACAAGCTTTCCAGGGTAGTAGTTGTTACCAAATGGCCACCATGACACAGCTCCGTGTTGCACCAACATTTTTAAAGAAAGCAAGAAATCATTGTTAGCTCTTCGGTAGCTAATACTGATCTATGCTTCAGTAGTTCAGCTGCTAGAAGTTTAACTTCTCTGCACTGTCAGCTTAGTACAGCAAATGTCATCTTCTGTTGTCAGTGATGTATCGCAGTGATGTACTACTTCTACACCACTCTTCATCTTTATAGGTCTGTAGAAATTTGAGGCACCGCATTGAACAGCAT
This sequence comes from Brachypetersius gabonensis, assembly GCA_037577145.1. Taxonomy (NCBI): domain Eukaryota; kingdom Metazoa; phylum Chordata; class Actinopteri; order Characiformes; family Alestidae; genus Brachypetersius; species Brachypetersius gabonensis. Next base: position 3,612 of record JBBJLR010135447.1, on the reverse strand, counting down.
GAATTCACCTTTCACTGTTGTCAGAAATGCATGAAACCTAAGCTGCTACGTGTCAATCACATTTTCTGCTTTCTTTTTAGAGATTGTTCAAATAAAAGCATCAGCAGGATGAACTAATCAGACCAAACGACACCAACCAAAATGCAAGCCTAAATATCAGCTGTTTGGTCACAAAAAGACCATGACTTGACCTAACCCTTGCAAAAAGTAAATACAGGGGATCTTCGAGTTACAACACAGATCCGTTCCTTCGACAGTGGGATAACCCAAATTTAGGTGTTAGTCGAAACACACCTTAGTCTGAGTCACTTACCGAACCTAACACATCAGATCCTCACTCATACGGCATGTTACGCCAAGTACAACCGAATTAGTTCACCAACGTAGTCCGTAAGTACAGTGCCAGAGTCCAGTAGGAGTGGCCGTCGTAACTTTGAGACGTCATATGTTGAGACTTTTGTAACCTGAGGACTTAATTCTACTTATTCAGTATTGTATCTAAATACTAAAATCTTGATTCTAATTCATGTATTGTACAGAAATACACTTCAAATCTATTCTTAATATACTAAATACACTAATACACTAAATGTATTTCTTAATAGACTAATTAGTGAACTTCAACAACTAATTTCCTATGGTCAGCTGTCAAATGGTACAAGTGTGTAAGCACCAAGCTGTCAATCCCTACTGGGCACGTGCCTCAGGCTAAGCTGTTGAGTGGGAAATGGCTATGAGTGAATAGGTTATATGCAGATGAAGTATTTTGTGCTGTTCACACTGTGTGCTGTGGTATGTTCACATATGACAGAATGGTTAATTTCGCTCCACTTTCTGAATCAAGGAACCTGCGACCCTAGTAAGGTTTAAGCAGTAACAGAATGAATAAATAAAAGTAAGCAATGTTTTATCAAAAACTACTAAAATGACACTTACACACCAAATCCAATTAAATACAGTTTAGTTTTTTTGGGGTTATTTTTTAAACACCGGCCAAATGCAAGTCATATTCGATCAAGTTGTCATTCGTTGTTCCAAAATCTATGTAATCTGTATAATCTTTTATTATAAATCTCAGGAAATAAATAAGAGACCACTGCAAAAATGTCCTAATTTCCAAATACAAATATTGTGCATTAAAGCATCATTTTAAAGGAAATTACAAAACATCAGAATAAGAGAAATGATGCAGTGTTTACAGAAAAAATGGCAATAATTACCTTGTTCTTCTAGTAGTGTTTTACCATCCAACTGGTGTCATTGCCAGAGGAGAGTGTCGAGTACAGCAGTGTTTATATACTTTTCCTCATTAAATAAGATGTGATTCAGGTGATCACTAATCAGTTCCTCATAAAGCGGAATGAGGTGCTTGTGTGGGAATTTTACAGACACTGGCATGGATTTAAAAATAAATTGCAGAGGTCTCCAGAGCTGTATGTGTGTATGGTTTGCATAAACCATAACCATAAGCATTAAAAATATGACATTTCGTGTTGAAGTGCCGCTTACATACATTTTTTGACTGGTCAAGTCTGCAACCCAGCATGAATTCACTTACTGAAGACAAGATTGGAGGCAAACAAGTCACAACTGAGAACGGCTGCATTACAGGCCTGGCAGAGCCTCAGCGAGGAAGACATCCAGCGTCTGGTGATGTCTGTGGTTCGCAGCCTTCAGGCAGTCATCCATTGCAAAGGATTTGCAACCATGTACCAGACATGATTATTTTATTTAAGATTATGTTGATGTGTCAAATTACTTATGGTCGTCTGAAACGGCATGAAAAGCGTTATGATTCCTCTATGGTTGATTCAACATAGCTATGTATAACTTTAAATTGAAACTGACATTTTTCATCTCAAATCCATTGTGCTCGAGGACAACTAGTAAATGAACTGTGAGATCGCAGTAGGGCTAAAGCATGATTTTAATTAAAAGAAAAATATAAAATAAATGGTAATGATTTTTGTTTTGGTTTAACTGCATGTTATTAGCGGTAACTCAGTGGGTAGGATACTTGCCTCTGGTGCAAGAGGTCATGGGTTCGAATCTTACCTTCCATTGGGTTCCTGAGCAAGACCCTTAACCCTTAGTTGCTCCTGGGAGACTGTCCCCTGTAGTTAGAGAATGAAAGTCGCTTTGGATAAAAGCGTCAGGTAAATGTGAAATAAGCAGAGAATAAATCAATTTTTGTATCTGATGAAATTATAATAGTAGAATAATGAAATATGATTTCTCATGATTTACTGCGTTTATTAAATTCAGCAAATTAACCATGAATGTGAATAAAACCATGTGTGTTTATGAAATTAACAGAAAATTGCGGTTAGAACACACTTAAATAATATAAATACAGCAAATGTGCATATATTAATATAAATAGCTACCAGTGTGCCTAGTTCAATAATAGAGATGTAATTAAATTAATTTAGAAAGATGTGGAATGGCGCAGCTGTTTCTAAAATAGCAGGAGCTGCAATGGCTGATATAATATAACCAATATAGTCATTATGTTTGAAGCAACCTGTAAAGCAACCAGTGTTTTCTGAGATTTCATATGTTATGTTGATGGTGGTTAATCTGAATCTTTGAGTATTTCTTTGTCTTATATCACTTACATCTTTCGCCCCGCTTTGTATTAGAAATCATTTCAAAATATTTTAAATGATCATAAAATACCAGGCAACAACCATTTAATGTAATAGCTTCCTGTGATCTTGCTTTTAGAGATATTAAGCACTTCAGACGTCTGGTTCCTGCCAGCTCTGTAAATGATTCTGACGCCGTTTCTCTAGAGCACAGCACTGCACATCACAGCACTTCGGGTGATTGTTTTTCCTTCCTTTTCTTGGTTTTAACGACTGGATTATACAGAAATTATATCATTATCATATTATAAATATTATAACATGCCCATACTATTCCAGCTGTGACAATGGCAAAATAAGGACCCGAATAGAACTAAAAAAAAGCACAGAGGTGGCTGCAGAGTAGCGGTGCTCTGAACATGCAGTTTTTCTTTTTTTCCCTACTCTCTGTGCTCCGTGTGCACTGTTACGTGGCTGCTGTGCAGCGAGAAGTGTGTTTATCAAGCTTCCTCTCCTGACACCAGAGGATCAGGCAGCACTCTCGGTGGTGATGGACTCAATCAACCATGGCCCTCTGCTACACAGGACGGCCTTCACACACACACGAGTGTCCCAACTCCCTCCTCCCACCTCTCCCTAACTCCTCCACTCCTCTGTCTCTCTCTCTCTCTTTGTGTATCTCCCTGGCTGAGCCTTGCTCTGCTCCAAACTGTATAAATAGAAATCTTCTCAGTGGCCATCTGCTTGCTGCAGTCAGAGCGAGATTATGGAATCTATACACACATCTAGCACTACCGAATCACAACTGGGTCAAATATACCTATACACACAAACACACGTGTCTGTGTGTGTGAGTGTGTGTGTCCAGATGGTTGTTTTAACCCTGAAAAGGGGGTGCCTTGCTAAGCTGTGGCTTTATAGAAGGTATATGGATGGATGATAAAGAGATTGTGTGTGTGTGTGTGTGTGTGTGTGTGTGTGTGTGTGTGTGTGTGTGTGTGTGTGTGTGTGTGTGTGTGTATGT
>JBBJLR010135437.1:0-16943 GCA_037577145.1 Brachypetersius gabonensis | reverse complement strand
TATATATATATAATAGATAGATAGATTTACTGTACTATCCGTAGTGTCGTAGATAAAATAGGTAATTTTATTTTATTTTTTTGCGCTCTGTGTGTGGTCAGCTAGAGGAGTCCAACCGCACACTAACAGTGGATGTAGCCAACCTGGCCAGTGAGAAGGAAGAGCTCAATAACCAGCTGAAAGATTTCCAGCAGCGTGAGTGTACAGTTTTTATGTTCTTCTATGTTCTGTTTTAGTCAGTTAAACTGATCTTTTTTGCTGTGAAAGCTGCCTGTTTATATGCATGTTTCTCCAGAAATCAAGATGCAGTCATTGCTGTTTTTGTACACACTCAAGCGCAGCTTAATGTTATTAAGTTTACATAATCCTATGTGAACAAGTCAAAAACTGAATATTTGCCACACAATTGACTGAATGTACATATTTCATAAGCTTCAAGGCGTTTAGATCTAAGCTTAATTTTAAGACAAACAAAAATAATTAAATTAATGTATGAACGTAAGAGACTGTTTTTGCTACTGTTTGGATTGGCTGCCCTGTAGTGTGTTTCATTCAAAAAGCATTTAAAACTCAAACTCTTTTTGTAATGTTAGGATTTATGTAAGCATTGTTTTTTTGTGACATCACCAAATCACTGAATTCAAAACAGACTGTTCTTCTACATTACTTTCATATATGTGCCAGTGAATTGGGGGTGAACAGCACATTTTGATTTAACATACTACACTAATCTCCCTAATATGAATGTGAGAAAAGTGTAGTTTTCCATTATATAGGCCCTTTAAAGATTTTCACAAAGTTTTATTAAAACTAAGGATGCCTTTATAGCAAAAGTCCAAAATTTAACTGCTACCGTCATTTGAAAGAATGTTAAAGGAATACTAATGTTTGGTGTATGTGTGAATACAGAGTTGCAGAGTGCTAAAGATGGGGAGAAGAAGGTGACCATCATGAAGATGTCCTTTGAGAAGCAGCTTCAGTCAGAGAGAACCCTCAAGATCCAGGTGAGTAGTGTATCACATCTTAACACACAAGACAGAATGTATTTCAGACTGAAACACATGACCCTGAGTTGGGTTTGTATGGGAATGTGTGTGTTTTAGTCATATTAATACTGTCGATCGCTGGTCATAGGTGTGTAATGTTATTCCTATTTCTTGTGTTTAGGCCGTTAATAAGCTGGCTGAAATCATGAACAGGAAGGTGCCTGGTGGACGCCATGGCGATGACAGCGAGCTGCGCAGGAAGGAAAAGGAAAACCGGAAGCTGCAACTAGAGCTCCGCTCCGAAAGGGATAAACTTAACAGCACCATCATCAAATACCAGAGGGAGATTACAGAGATGCAGGCTGTGAGTGAGCACACCAAGTCACGGCACCCAATCTAAATAATATTTAACAATATACATATTAGGACTATCAAGATTAGCACATTTAATAATGCATCCCAAACAAACAGCATTCATAATATTTTAACTCTGCTCTCCTTGTTGGACCCCTCAAACCATCTGTAGTATTGCAGACTGAAGCTCAGACTCTATGTTGTTATGATATAAATTGTTGTTACATAACTTATACTATTATATCTTTGAACCAAACTTTTAATCAAACTAAACAATGAAATAGGAGTAAAATCTTAATACTTATGGAGTTAGAATATAACAATCACGATGATTATATTAAATAAAAGTGAACTATGAGTTGTACACATTTTTAGTTCTCAGGAGAGGCACTGATGGGTCAAATAACACGAGTGTCATTAATCACGTTTAACTACACTAGAGTAATGCATCTAAACTCATTCCAATTTACATCCTAAACTTTTGCCACCTCATGCCGTAATCTATATTAAATCTGCACAAGCTCAGCATAAACGTCCTGTTACTATATAAACATTAACACTGAAATCGCAATACCTTTACGCAGTTCAGTTTGGTCAGGTTTTGTTTCGTTCTCTTAAATTGTAGTTCAGTTCCAATGGATTTCAATGAATGTCCGTCTGTGTGTGTTTGGGGGCGGTGGTCTTTTGTGTAGGCGATAGTGGATGAGTCGCAAGTGCGCATGGAACTGCAGATGGCTCTGGACAGTAAGGACAGTGATATAGAGCGCCTGCGCAGTCAGTTAACCACTCTCAGCATCCACTCTCTGGACACCACCAGCATCAGCAGTACAGGCAATGAGCTGGACACCGAGCCTTACCCAGGTATCACTGCACCTCACACACACACACTAAAATACAGTACCCAAAACACACTTGCGTATGTACTAAAAATTCAGCCACCCACCTTCTCTTCTGCATTGATTTAATCTTTACTTAATCTTTTGTCCCTTATTGTTTTTTTTGTAGTAGTTTATATCTATTTTTATCCTGCTCTTTATTCTCTCCATCTTTTACATCACTTTGCCTGTGCTTATTTTGTATTTTGCTCTTAATATTCTTGATTTCTTTTTCTCTTTCACTTGTCTGTCTACTGAATCTCTGTTTTCAATGTGTGTCTAATTCCTTTCTTTTTTAACGGGCACACTCTTCACTCCCTCCCCTTTTCTCATGGTGGTGCTGTAGTACGCATCACACACTCACAAACCTCGGAATCCATGTCATTCACATACCAGCGAAGTTCCAAATCGGTTAGTATCGCCACCCGGCCGTGCCGCATCGCCACCCTCTTCTCCTCCGACTCAGAGGACGAGGAGGAGCGGCCCCGGCCTCAACCGGCCCTTACCTATGAGAGGCCCTCTGAAAATGAGCCCGCAGGTGACCCTGCATGGAGACACTGAAAGTCATACACATGCACACACACATCCAGTAATGTATGCCTGCATGCATGTACACCCCAAACACTGAATGTAATGATTAATTCTATTTTTACTCTTTGCTGTATTGGAAAAGCTTTGAAAACTACTGTGAACTAACACACAAGAAAAAGTGCCTCAGCTTCATGAGTCCTCCAGGCTGCCATCAGGCTTGAAAAAGCTCCACTTTGCATGCAAATGTTTGACCACCCGCAAGCTGTTCTCTCAGTACACGTCCAATAAAGAAAACTATATAAAATGTGACATTTTTTTGCTTACACACTTTGTATATTTTTAAAAAATAATAATATACAGTATTTTGTAAAAATAAATAAATAAATAAATTATGTGCCATGACTAAAAAGAAAGCATTATGTTTTTATAATGTATTCCCTTGGAAACAAGTTTCAGTATGTTATAAAAAACTTTCAGGTCAAGATCGATCAACAGTGTTTTAATACTGTGTAGAAACATTCAGTCGGGCGTGTCTAAACTTTTGACTGGCTTGTGCTCTATGCACTCACTGACAGTGTTCACCGATCACACTGACCCAGTGTTTGAACATATACTTAAAACTTGCTCCATTGAATTTAGTGTGCAGTGTTTCTAAAATTGTGTGCTGTGCTGTGGTGTGGTGTAATGACTGACTGTGCTGTAATTGACTGACACTGGTCTTCTAGCTCTACCAGAACATGAATTTAAGCTTGTAGCATTATTGATCATCATGATGATTTGTAAACACACCATTTTTCCCTGTGTACCACAGACACTAGTTTGGAAGGCTGGCTGTCTCTCCCAAGTAAGAGCACCAAGAGGTTTGGATGGGAGAAGAAGGTAAAATTTTATCAAACACAGTTATTGACATACATGCTGTTGCTCTCTCTACTGATATGTTATGTTTATGGTGTATTTGTTTTTGGCCTGTAGTATGTGGTGATGAGCAGTAAAAAGATCCTGTTCTATGACTCGGAGGAAGACAGAGAGCAGTCCAACCCATTCATGATACTGGACATCGAGTGAGTCCTGCTCAAGCACACGATACAGTTTTATGATTGAGTTCATAAATAATTATTTAAGATTTGTATCTTTTAAGTTACTCTGATTGATGTAAGGGGAAGCTTTTGTTTTGTTTTCAGTAGCTTCTTACTTAAGCTCGAAGGTAGGACTGAGGGACACAAAAAGAGGAGAGGGAATAATTTGAACATTTTGTTCAAATGTTGGCAGTTTTGATTTTGTGTTCACAAGTATATGGACATCAAAGCTCTGTTGTAGTTTTTTAATGTACAAAATCTACTATCTACTCTCTTCTCTTCTTTTAGTAAACTCTTCCATGTTCGGCCTGTCACCCAAACTGATGTTTACCGTGCAGATGCCAGAGAGATCCCACGCATTTTCCAGGTACACGGCTATACAACAGTACTACACTGCTCATTAAAAGCCATTTACTGAAGTTAGTTTACTTTAACGTCACTGTTATGTTTGTAATAAGCAAAATATTTTTATATGAACATATTTTTCTTAACATTTAAAAAGTTTTTTATGCAAATACTGTTGTTTATTTCTGCCTTCAGTAGCATGAAGCACAGGTTTAGCCTAATAATGAAAAAAGGTATTTTCCATTGTTAAAATGTTAAAAGAGCATATTTGGGTTTGAAGGTCCTGACCGCACAACAGGCTGATTGAATATATAGACTTTATCACTTGCATAAAAAAGAAACAAGATTTAAACCAGATTTAAAGCCCTGTTGTTAAGTAAACTGGCACAAGAAACAAATTCAGTAAAAAACATTTGAAGTGTCCCCAAACTTTTACCAAGAGCTCTGTATGTCATTTGCAACAGGACTATAAAGATTACTGAAACATATACAATCTCTCCTTTTTTGTTTATTGATCTCTCTCTATTTGTCTTTCTCTGTCACTCTCTTTCCCTCTCTCTCTTTCTTTCTCTCTTTAGATCCTGTACGATAATGAGGGCGAGAGTAAGAAGGACCAGGAGCTTGCCGTGGAGCTTTCAGTGGCCGACAGGTCAGCGTGTGTCTCCCACAAAGGTCATGAATTTGTGCCGACGCTCTATCATTTCCCCTCCAGCTGTGAGGTGTGCCCCCGGCCTCTTTGGCACGTCTTCAAGCCCCCTCCAGCCCTGGAGTGCCGCCGCTGCCGTGTCAAATGCCACAAAGACCACCTGGTTCTCAAGGAGGAAGTGCTTGCGCCCTGCAAAGGTGAGGAGGTCACAGTACTTCTGCACCAAGTTTTACAGAGTAAAAGTTCAGAGACTGTTGCAGTCATGGCTCAGAGTACTTCCTATATTGCTTTGGGTATACTTGTAAAATCATTTATTGCCTAAATTGAAGGTCCTGTTCGGGGCTTTATGCACTATGCCCAAGACAGATATGAACACTGCCCTGTTCATCCATGTATAATAGAGTGAGTGATCAGTTACTCACAGTAAAATGATTAGCAGTGTGTTGTAGTGACTGCTTTTGGTAGAAAAAAAAAATATGGCCCACATTTTTGAAACATAGCGTAAGGCCTAGATCATGCTTGCACATTTTAGATGTTGTATATGTACAGTCATTTTAGAGGATGTCATCAATAAAACCAGGTGTTCAAAGTTTCTTTAGGGCGCCTGATCACTGCTATTTAGGCGGATCCCTATAATTTTAGATGACCACAGTTATTTTCCAGAGGTTTATGTTGCAACAAATAGAATGTAAATGGAAACATAAGAAAGCAAACAATGCATTTATTTGGACACAGGAGGGGTCTAACAAAATTACAAAAATCTACATGTTGAGTACTATCAAAACTTTAGACTAATTGTTTATTTCAGCTTGATATGTTTCATTATTCGAGAGTTATTAAGGCTGATTTAGGAAGAGATTGGGCTTGTTTAGTAGTTTCATACAATAAACAAAAACGAAAAGTATTTATATGACTGTTAATCATCAGTTAAAATGATTGTGACAGACCTAGGTTTCACGTGAAAATTTAAAACAAAATCAAAAAGTAATCCAAGCTTTTTGGTTATTTAGTTCTCATATTTTGTTGCAACAAGCGAAGAAGTGATGTACATAACTTCAATTATTTCTATAACAAAGACTTCTAAAATGAGTTCACAAGGATTAAATGGCCCCTTAAAGCATTTTAAAACATTCCCACCTCAGTGAATGAGTGTAAACTGTTCTTAGGAGTTCTGACCACAATGTTTTTGGATATTTAATCATTTATTCTGTAGTGTGTGGGTGTAGACCATCTAAATGTCTTAAGATGACACTGAACCTTTTTCTTGACTGAAACATGAAATGAGAATTCTGAAAAATTAAAAATGAATGAGGATTTCTAAATCACTTCTCCAGTATAAGACATTCAGTAACCTTATTTATCCCTTCTGGTGAATTTGATCCATTCTTCACAGGCTTTTGCACAGACTTGGGGAGTCCATACCAGTTCAAAAGCATTCTCTCATAACAACCAAAACCATAGACGTTGCTAAAATTGTACCAACCCACATTAAAAACAGTCCAGTCTGTTTTTCAGTCTGCAGCAGGTTTGCCCTGATTTGCAACTGCAACTGGAACTGCTATAAAAAGCTTTGTACGTCGTTGTGTGTGCATGTAAGTAAGTTAATTTGTGATTTTGTGTGTGCATGTGTGCAAATGTGAGTTCTTGTACTGTATGTAACTTTTGTTGTGTCTCCTTCAGTGAACTATGACATGTCCACGGCTAAAGAGCTGCTGCTGCTGGCCAGTTCTACAGCAGAGCAGCAGAAATGGGTCAGTCGTCTGCTGAAGCGAATCCCCCGCAAATCTTCTGCTCCTGTCCCAGCTCTCACTCACACACCCGACCAGGAGCCCCTTGTTGGATCACCACCTCTGTCCTCACCCCACCTGTCCCCCAGGAACTCACCCAGACTCTCTCCCAGAGGAGCTATCAGGGTATCAAACAAAGCCCCATCATCTTCTGCCAAAAACAGGTGAGTGAGCCTACCTTCATTTTTACCTTCATTACCTTCAGTCTGAAGATTCCAGATATAAATGACAAAATACTATAGTTTCATTAGAGAAGAAAACGATGAGGCTCCCTAAAAGTGCAAGCACATATAGCTAAAGTGCCATAATATTCCCCGTTTCATCATGTGTAGGTAGCTTATGGCATTCAATTAGTCAGCTCCTGCATATTTTATTTCCATTGTTGCCAGGCATTCTAATCCCTCATTTGTTCATTTAAACTGTGTTGTCTGTGCTGTCAGTGCATTTTCTTATAGTCATGCTTATGTCCCAATTATTTTCATTGTATTAATACCAGATTGTCAAATAGCATCTTACACTTATTAAAAAACTGGCTTTATAGAAAGAGACAGCAGATGAACAACATTCTACTTTTCTTTTCTGTTCATTTCATGCATTTTTATGTTGCCACATGCGTTTAATTTTGACATGAACAATTTGTTGTTTTGTGATGTAATATGTATAGTAAACATCTTCCTTTAGAAGATGCTCCACATCCAGAAGGATGGCTTGGCAACCCTGAGTTAAATCCTTCGCAGACTTTCTTAACTTTCCAAGTGAAAAGAAATTAATGCCACATTTCCATAGAAAAATTGATTGTTTTTGTATTAGATTTATGTTTAAGATTGATTTAAGACCCAAGATTTGTTGCGGTTTTAGGAGACTCCATTTTCCTTAATTGCCCACAATATTCTTTGCCACTGTCTGTCACACATCCCTAAAGTGTAATGTATTTATGCCCTAGCTAACATGGGGTTAGGTGATTTTTTATTGAAATGCTTATTGAACTGGTTGTAGCCTAAGTTTAACTTTTGTTACTTGATCAAAAATTGCTTTTTATGTACGTCACTCTGGATAAGAGCACCTGCTAAATGCCATAAACATAAATGTGTAACTTCAGATGTTGACTTGAGATCACACTTCTAATGACTCGTCCATGTAGATGACTCTGGCCCAGTGCCTCACTATTTAGGACCAGTCTACAGAGGGGTTTTTTTTCCTTAGTCTAACCCAGAGCTTGTCTTAACAGTTTCCCTAACTTCCATTTCTTAATAACATTTCAGACAGTGAAAATTACAAACAGGAAGAATTTAGCTATATTTTATAGGGATGCACCGAATATTTGGCACCAAAGATTTTCGTCCGAAAATTGTGGGGAGAAAAATGCATTTTCGGTTTCTGACTTTTATTTTTTACATGACCAACATGGTGTAACAGTGGTTATTAATTTATCCAGGATACCAGGATTAATTTATCACATAAAATCAAAACATCCCGATCGAACACAGAAGAGGCAAGACCCCCAAACACACCCACTCCGTTTGTGTTTTTGAAAAAGCTAGAACGTTTTCCAGTGATTACGGTTAATATACAGGCTGGGCCAGTCTTTGTTTTAATACACTATTTTGTTATAGGCATACAGAGAATGTTGTTATATCTTTCAACAGTTTTAAAGCTCTTGTTCTGAATGCACTTTGTTCATGCACTTTGTTCAAAATATTAAAATGCACTTGAATTCACCAATTTTATGAGAGAGGATGGTATAATAATTTCTTTGTGTTTCGGTTTTTGGCCAAATGTTTCCTCGTTTTTGGTTACGGCCGAAAAGAATAATTTTGAGTTTATAGTCCTCTCTTGTTTAGAGAGACAGTTATCTTTAGCTTCATATGCTCAGTTGCTTAGAGGAGCTGTTAGGTGTAACACTCTTGAGAGGTTTGAAGGGCCACATGATTTGTTACCCTTTAATGCTGTCTATGTGTTCAGAGTCAAATAAGCTCTGAAACCTTACAAAAAATAAACCTAGCAGATCAGCTGAAAACCTCTTTGACCAATGGCCAAACAAATGCTAATTATGCATATTTTTTTGGAAATGTGTCGTATTTACATTTGTTGTTTGCAAGGTGCCCAAAGATCGACATACCGCAGTGGCCGTTACCTTCTGGTGTGATAGTGTGATATTCTCTGTAGCATTATTGTAGTATTGTCTTCAGAACTGATTAAACAGAGGGCTAATGCGGTTCATGTTAGATCTAACGTATGTAAATTGCAGATGCTGGTGCTGTTGTTGGTAATTATTACAGACGTTGATTATCTTAACTTTAGTCCAATATTGGTTTGTGGAGCGTTAACGTTAGCTTAGCTTAGCTCAGTGTCACTCTAATCCACGTAAATGGGTTGTTTAGACAATCAGTTCAGGTATTTTCAAATGTCCAATGTCTATTGTCCAGTTCTATGTAGCAATTCCATTGTAAAGTATGTAAATATAGGCTATCAGTGTTTACATTTAGGAAGATTTAATGTGAGCAACTCCATGCTGTGTAGGTCAGATTTGAATTTTCTTTCCTGGGTTTCTTTCTGATTTGCTGACTTTGCGCTGCTAACCTCTTATAGCCCTGGCCTCAAACTCCGAATCATTCTACACTGACTTCATCCTGACCTTAGTCCTTCACAATGCTACTTTGTGCGTGTGTGTGTGGACAGTAAGTACTCCATGCACATCAGCCTATGTGCCTGCTTGCTTGTGTTAGTCAATGTTGTCTCGCGTTACTATTTGTCCTGTTCTGTGGAATGAAGATGCAGGAATGTCATGCACTAACATCATCGAATAACATTTATTTATTCCATGTAAACTCCAGCCTTAACTAATCAGCAGTTTCTTCAGTCTTGTCATTTCCTTGCTTTACTCTTCACTAGGTGAGCGTATCCCACCTCATCTACATACTTTATATTAGCTCAAGCCAATAAACCCTTCTCTTCGAGTCAGTAGGTAGCAAGTATTTAGGCACATTTTATCTCTTGTGAAGCCTTACATGTGAAAACAAGGAACCAAATAAGTCGGACAAATGTGAGTTGTGATGCAGATCTAATTAGCTCATGGAAAATAATGGAAGGAGCCTTTCCATAACCAGAGTGACCCCTTTCCTCTTCCAGTGTTGTAGAATTTGACCTGATTGACTGGGGTTGGGCTCTTCATGATGATGATGATGACGATGAATTTGACTTCTGAGGATGTGGCAGTCTGCTTGGTAACCAGAGTGACACATTAACTATGTCTATAGAAACCAAAGGTTTGGTGTGTATGTTGTTAATGATTTGCTGGTTTGGTTTGTTGAACGCAAAAAATGATTCTCAAACAAGCAAAACTGCGTTTGTAGCTTTTGCTATGCAGTTACTAAAAATAACTCTGAATGTGTGTGAAGAACTGTAGATTTGCATGAGATTTTTAGTTGCTGATAATATGTACAGTTTATGACTCTTGCATTCAACATATTAAAGTGACGGTGTGGCTAAAAATCAAATGTTTGTCTAAAAATCTGAAAATCAGATATTATCTTTATAGTTTTGCACTGGAACAATGAGGCTAATGTGGCTAATAATGGAGATAATAATTTATCAAAACCAACAATCAAGCTGCAAACATAAAATAATATACCACAAACTGTCCTAAGGTGCTGAGTAATCCCAGATAGACTTTCTTATGAGGTTTCTCAACGTGGTTACTGTTGTTTTAAAATTTGCTTCTTTTTTTTAAAAGCGGTCTAAAGAAGCACAATATGAACACCAAACAAATTATGGCTGATCTGGGGTCCTTTAATACTGTGTGTTTTATGGCACTAGAGACGCCTCATGCATTTGGAAAAGTGCAAGCATGAAGCTTCTGTGTTACAGCATTTAGCGTGTGGATCTGATACCATGCTTTCACCTGCTGTATGGTGTGTTGTGATTCTGATGCACTGTTCAAGTTAATACTGTCTGCATTAGTGACTGAATTTGAATTGAACTGAACTTCCTCTGCCTTGGTCTTTGCAGCTAACCTTAATGAGTGTGGTCTGGGACACAGAAGAGGCTGCCGCTCATGGATATTACAGAAAGGACTTCACAGGCAAACCCAGGCAAAAGACAAATGAACGCAATCTGTTGGTCAATTTGACACAAATGGAATATCACATGTATCCCAGCATTTACTCCATGTGGGCCAGGACAAATGTAAGAGAAATACGTTACATCTGCCTTTATATGAAAAGTGCTCAAAGATGTCAATGTTGCATCGTGAAAGTTTTGAAAAGTATTAAGACACTGTTTTGTCTTGTTGTGTGCATGAGTGTGTGCACGATGTGAATGGATGGATTATGTTGTGTATCTGGTTTTGTGTCCGTATGAAGATGTTTGAGGTAGTTAGTAAGGAAATCATGATATTCTGAATTTGTATACTCAAGTATTTTATTTCTATAAGGGAAACAGCCAGACATTTAATATCAAGCACTACATTTTAGCTTCTTAAATACCAAAGAGCATTTAATAGCAGATGCTTCAGAAGGAGCCAGACTGTCTGATAGGGATATGCATTTGAAGTAAAGAATACGTAACATGATACACATTTTGTTTCCAAAGATGCAGACCACTGCACATTTTATTTTATGCATTTATTTTATTCACAACTACCTACAAAGCAGAGTGTACAGCTCTGGTCCAAATGCTTTTCTGTTCAAGAGCTATAGACAGAAAGAGGCCACTGACTTTATGGTTAAAAAGGCAATGTTAGTTTACTGTGATGTATTAAAAAGTTTTATTTGGAAAAAAAAAAGCATTTGGTGAAACTTTTTTAAAAATCTTTACTGTGTGTGTGTGTCGCAAATACATATCACACATTTATAGCAACTACATCAGTGCGGACTGTGCACTGGCCCTTTGTTGGCTCTTCAGGTATAAAAATATGGTCCCACTCATAGTCTCACAGACAGGACATACATACAAGTCTATGAAGTTATTCATTTTTCAGTGCTAGGAAAAAAGCAGGAAATGTACTGTACAGTGCAAAAGTCTTAGGCACCCTTTATTTTAAGAATAACGGCAAACAAACAAGAACGCAGTAAAAAGATTTGTTTTGTTTGTAAGAAAGTAGTTGATATTGTGTGAGCTGCTGAGGAGAACGCAGGTTCGGTTCCAGATTCCTCCTCAGTCCTCCAGCCGTTGTTTGGGTTTTGAAATTCCTTTAGCATCTCCTGATTCTATTTAATGAAGGACTGCTTGAGTCAAATCAGGTTTCTGATGGAAACTACAAGTAATGCTGGACATGATTCACTGTATGTAATATATAGATTTTAAATATTTTCATATGTGCTTACGACTTTTGCACGGTATTGTATGACCGTAAAAAATAATTACACAGATGCCATCAACATTCACAGTGTATTAAATCTATCAGAAATGAATTTATTTACTTTGACTTTTGTGCCACATGCCACATCAGCTCTTTAATGCCACATCAGCTCTTCCATGCTTCCAGTCTTACCTCCTACCAGTTACAGCTGTATCCACCCAACACTGTACCCAAAGCTCCCACTGGCCTTATGCTCCTCTTTAGAGACTCACATTCACACAGGCAACTACCCACACACCTCAGCTGCCTATCTTTCTCATGTGCATCCAAAATGACTTAAAAGGAGTATTTTCTGAAGAGATTAGATAGATAATCCACCTTCATAAGGAAGAGGAAGAAAAGAAAAACAAACAGGACTTTCTGAAACTGGAAATCAAACAATTAAAATTGAGAGAAAATGGTGCTCCTAACATCCACACAGGACCCAGTGGACCACCAAAACTGATAAACAGCTTTCCTCTTAGGAGAGGAAAAATTAAGCTCCTGCTTCACATCTGAAGAAATTTTGTGTTTTATGTCCTTCCTTCCACCAACAGAAGATGAAGTCTTTAATGAAAAGGGAAATAGATAAGAAAGAAAAGTGTAAATTTTTACTGCCTGGATCACAAGAAGCATGAAATGCAGGAAATACTGAACTTTGGAGACATTTAAAAGAAGCTTATAAAAATATTCATGAAGATTTCTTCAGAAAAGCAGACTCCCAAAATGAATGAAGGCTGTAATAAAAGCAAAGGATGGCCTCACTTGATAAAAATCTGACTTTTCTTTTAGTTGTCAAGGCTTCTGTGTAATTTCAGCGTTTTTTCCCCTGATGCTGAAAAATGCTACTTGCACTTAAGGGTTGTGTGGACTAACAAGGAAATACCATTTTTACACAGTACTGTAAGTTTATATGTGTATATAAATAAAACCCAGTATACCTAACTAACACATGTAAATGTTATAGTATGTTGATATTGCAAACCAACAAAGAAAACCTGTTCATTTATTTCAAACAATTTTAAAAACTGTCTAATGCCTGCTAACACTAAACACAATCAGCCATTCAGCCAGTGCTGGGGTTCGGTAAGGTTTGTGCGCATATTCCTGCAGAATAATGGATCCACACGTTTATGTACATTTGCAAAGATAACAGTGATGAACCATGTGACCATCCAGTTCTAACATACTTATGAAAGCCTTATCAGTAAGGAGGAGGAAGGAGAGGTGCTGTTTTCAGACCTCGGGAACAGCACTGATGGTCAGGAGGGCCGAAAGCCTGGTCCCTGGGTGAATGAAAGCTTCTTTTCAGGGCGGAGTGCAGCTCCTTTAGTCTGACATCATAGCAGCAGAACCCAGGAGTTCAGTTCTCATTTCAGCTTTTGGTCATTCCACTTGTAAAAGACTACAGTGACCAGGACCCAGCCATTGAGGGTCGTCATGACAACGAACCGCAGCAGAACTGGGCAGCAAGAGAAAAGCAAAACAAGGATGCTTATTTTACACAAAGGCTCTCAAACCTTTTAGTGCACAACGCTGGATTTGGTCTTGCGTCATTCTGATGGTTACAGCTTTGCTTTACAAACTTTCAGTGCACCCAAAATCCACAGTTAACTAAACAATTCTGATTCAATAATTTAATGTCAGTGTCATGTTTCCACCACTTCCCCAAGATTAGATGCCTAATGATTAGAAGTCCTTTCCTCATAAATACACTAGAATAAAAAAGGTCTGAAAGTACAAATCTAAAAAATTATATCTGTAACTAACTGTACAGCTCTGTCAAGTGCCTTGAGAAATGTAGGTGATGAAGAGAAGCAGAGGTAAAGGTTAGGGCTAAGGACCAGAGTGAGAGAGTTAGTTTAGGCTAAAGAAAAGGTTAGTGTGTGTTACGGTGAGGTACAGTGGACGTAATAAAGGTGTTGTAGACAAGGTGAATACCTAGGCAGGCCACAGCAGACCATCAAAATAGACTAGCAATTAGCCCATATCTTGCATTTTAATGTATTAGAGTTGTAATGTAAAAGGTTTGTGTGGTTTTGTGTGTCAAACCCTGGATTACTTGTACAGAACCATGCTCCCAACCTCTCTGTAAACCTTAGCAGTAAGCAGGGTGTTTTATTACAGTTCCTTTAAGACTTGCTATAACTTAAATGTAAATGGGAAGATAAAAATACGTAAATGCTGTGACATCACAAAACAGGGTCTTCAGAATTGGCTGTTTTTGCTGCTTACTTTTCATGAATGGATTTGGGAAGGAATGGAATGTTTTTTCCATTTTAACAGTGATTATGCACTACATTAAACTTTTTTCCCAATGCTAGGACAGTTACAATTTGGATGACATTGGCCCTTTCAGATGTTTAAAAATGTTTCTCCCTCCCCTTGTACTCTTCATACACTTTCTCAGAAGCCAAATAACATTTTCTGATCAGAGGACAGTCTGTACTCACCTTTCAGGTCCCCAGAGGTAAGAACAGTAGTCAATATTCTGGCTAAAACACAATAAAGAATAAAGAGATTTTTACAGATTTGCAGTTTTATAGCTTATTTTTTTTGCATGAAAACGATTTGAACTGTCTTTTTCCTGTAGACTTACCCATACAGGTATAAGTGGACATGGCCCAGGTGAGAGCGCTCACCTGACCTGCGTCTTTAGTCTGCCACAGACACTGCAACTGTGCAAACCTACTGCTCGCACTAATCACCGTACACAGGCTCTGTGTTTAAACACACACACACACATGCATGCATTTTCAAAGAAATGTCAAAAGAAAGTCATTTAGAAACTTTTATGGAAGATGTTACTTCATGAAGCTACCACTTCACACATAGTCACCATTGCTGAGTCGATGATCCAGCTCTTCAGGGTGAGGAGCTGCGACCCCCCGACTAAACTGAACAGCTGTCAAGGTCAGCCTTGTGCAAACAGGACAAAAAGTTCAGTCTCAAGTTCTCATACATACCACTGCTCTCAGGACTCCCAATCCATGAAACAGCTCACTTAATTTATCAAGGTTGTGATGTCAGAAACATGAACATATTTAAATATGACCATCTATTCATCTATAAGGGTTAATAAATTGAAATGTAATAACCTGTCATTACTGCATGCAGTCTGTAGCACAGCAACTGCAGTGGACAATATGGGGAAAGAAATTAAATGTGCTGTTCCTAGCTGTCAGTAAGATGGATCGCTTCTAAAGGAAATGGCTGAGGTAAATTTTTCCCCACCTTCCTGTGAATTTCAGTCTGAACTTAAGAGCAAATTTCAGGCTGGACCGCTTTTCGAAAGAGCCACAATACTGGGAAGTGGTAGCAGTGCCAGGACTGCTGTTGTTGGGGGCAGACCAACAGGTGGGCCAGCCTTAAATGTTACTCTCATGGGTGATTAATGAAGTATTAAGCACAATTATGAGACGTTAAGTATCAGAGTCAGAACATGAAAAACTCAGACATACAAAATCCAGAGCTCATATAAATACATCTCTCATAGATACTGGTCACTTTGACCTGTGATCAGAATGGAATTTTGAATATGTCACATATGTGACAAGACAAACTGATGTGTTTTGTGCATATGTTGATAAAATGGAGGAGGGTCGGCCTAAGCCTGCTGGGCCCAATCATACCACCCCCACAGCAGAGAAACAAAGGTCATTTATATCTACCTGTCTGAAAGTGAATGCTCATTAAATGACAGGTGTGATAAGTTATTTCAACAGTGACTTGGTTAAAATACTTCTGAGGATACATGAGGCTGTAGAAGAGGCTCTGTTTCAGGTTCCCACTGTAGTGAAGGATCAGGAGGAAGAGGACGGTGTCTGAAAGAAGCATGAGCACGTCATCATCAGTTGCTCTTTTTCAATCTCCCACACCCTCTTACTCGAACACAGATACACAATCTCTTTCAGCAGTCCGTGTTTACCTTGGGCAATGAGGACAGGGTACTCCAAGTAAGTCATAAGTGGATATTCATGATATATCTCATATGTGGTGAACACTATATACCTGCAAAATAGGGATCAGAATATTCCATGAGAAAACCAACAACACAGTCCACAAAAGAAATCTCACGTTCAAGCAACGCAGCTTGCACTGATAAATCCAGAATATGATGTATAATTAAAAATATACAGGCATCAGTGGCATCTCTTATTAAAGAATGTAAATCCATTAGAAAGCAGGCACTGCATTCCCTCACAAACTCTGCACGTACACACATGCTCTAAAATAACACTTCCACCTGACCTTTCCCTGTGTGAATCCCGGTACAGAGTTACGGCTACAAACAGCTGCACTTCTATACTGAGAGGCTGTACTTTCCACCCTTATCCCCCTCCTTACTGCCTCACTCAGACAAACAGAGACGCGCTTACAATGGTGGGGGTTTTGTGGCAGAGCAACTCAGTGGCTTGCGGTGCAGGCCAAAAAACAAAAATGCTGGACAAGCCGCCCCTGACCTGCTGTTTTGGAGATGCTCTGACCCACAGTCATTCAGTCATCATCTCACCCTTGTCAAAATCACCAAGATCCTTTCACTTGCCCATTTTTCCTGTTTCCAACACATAGACTTCAGAAATGTAAAAAATTAAGACTGTTCCCACACTCTCTGATGAATCCCACCCCTTCATGTTATTTTGCTAGACAGTTGTAACAATATTATGGCTGTTTGCTTTATATAAATTCTTAAAACTGTTTTCCAAGAAATCTTCTGGACTATTTCTACTGGTCCATTCATCAAAATATTCAAACACATTAAATGTCCATGTCAGTAAAAAAAACCAAACTTATATCACCAAAGGCGTTTACTTTGGGCTCTAGTGTGGCTCTTAGAGTATCCCATGCTTTTCTATGGAGAAGCTGGGTGTACAGCTGAACAGCTCATATTAGAAGGATGGGATACGTTTGGACAAAAGTCCGTTCCTTTACTGATTAATTATCAGCAGGGGGCAGCACACCGCCATTTTACCATTCATGCCAGAAAATAAGTCGATAAAAAATT
>JBBJLR010135426.1:0-16944 GCA_037577145.1 Brachypetersius gabonensis | reverse complement strand
TTTGGTGCAAAAAACCCTACTCCCTGCGGCAAAAATAGCATGTTCCCCGGGTCACATGCGCCCCCTGCAGGTGGACTGTGTTGACGCATTAAACGAAGCCTTGAGGCAAAGAATTTGCCTCAAACATTTTTTGTTACTCGAATAATCGTTTCAGCCCTACTATGGTCTGCAGACAGTTGCCAATCAGTCAGATCTCAGCATTTCTATCACTACAAGCCCCTCCCCACCACCTTGACTTCACAGCCTGCCCTTTGTTTCAGCATTCTAGAATATTCCGCTGTCCCCACCATAGATTTAATAATTCTCTGATTTTTCTTAGAACCTAAATAAAAATTGTTTGTGGAAATTTTATTTTGTGGCATTATATAATGTTTCAGGCATTTTAATGCTAAATTATTTAGAAAAATACAATTTACAAATTTTGTAATAAATATTAATGCAAATTCAGCAACATTTACATATAAAATAACTATATAACCTTTTTGGGGTCTGTTGAGAAACACAAAAAAAAAGTTTCTTGTGTTTGTGAAATACCCCTGTACTCAGAGGCGGACGGTTTGACAGTAGTCTATAAGAGAGCGTTATTTCTCCTTGCTGCTGATTGGCTGATGCCCTGTGATGCAGCTCTGGCAGCTGCAGTCCAGAATTCCTGCATGGAACTAGAGTGTTCTCAATGGAGTTCTTGTGTTTTTAATTTTGTTCTTTTTAAAGCCCTTTATTTTTATTGCAAATTAAATTTAAAATGTCTTTGCATGATAGTACCATGTTTATAGGGGTAACGTCTGTATTTACATTCTAGCACTGCAGGAGTTCAGTGTACACTGTACAGTACGGATACCGGTTTACCTTTATATATTTTTTTAAGGGTAATGTATTAAGACTAATGAGTTTAAAATGAAATTAAAGTATTTTGGGAGCATGTCTGGGGCATATTTAGGGTTTACACAGTAAAAAACAGGCTTTTTTCCATTCAGGGCTTTACTGTATATCGGTATGAGACCCATTCGCCAATATGAGCAATATGAGATGAGCGATCTGCCACCTGCGGTCCACGATAAATTTTTGGAGCTCTCGTGTGATGCTGAGTAATAGCAGAGATTTGGTCAGCTGTCTCTGTTTGAGTTCTGGCTGTCATGCTGTGAGGATCATTCCCAGCTGAGTGAGATGGCAGTTGAAACAATCTTGCCACGGAAACACAGTACAGAAACAAACACAACTCAGAAAATACACTCCGAGAAGCTGTCAGCGTCCCTTCCTTGTTTCGACCAGTTAGGAGGAGGAAAGCAGGAACAATAATCACATGAGAATGTTGATTTAAACGTTTTGGTGTCAAAAAATCCCTGCGGGTGACTAGACCTGTAATTAAATTAATAAACAATAAACATAGGTTTCATAGGTCCGTAATAATAATAATTATTATAATACCCCTTTATAATAATAATAATAATCTACTAAGGGTGTTAAAATTAATCACATAATCAATACATCGCGATGCAGACAAGGATGATTCTGCATCGATGCAGTGGCAGAACATAACTGATTATATCATAATGGCATTGCTTGGAGGCAGCTTTAAAAAGCTTGTTAAAGCTTGGTCCCAGTACTAACTGAGGCTGCCTCATCTGAGTACAGCGCTTCTCCAGGTAGATTGAGCAAGAGAGGGAAACGTTACACAAACGGTAAACAAATGTTGAGAAAGAAAATATTACAGTAAGCCCCCAGTTTTACGCAGATCAGGACTCGTGGATCCAGTCACACGCAGATTTTTTTTTTAGAACGGAAGTGACCGTTTTATGCGGAAATCTCCAGAACAGCACGGAAACTGCTCCCATATTCCCCCTTTTGTTATAGCTTTTTTCGTGGCAATATGGTTTTTTTTTAACTCATTTTAGTTCTAAATTATGAAAAATGTAAGTTACTGAATACATAAACAGTAATCCAAATATAAATTCTGCCACGCACCCTCTCTCTCTCTCTCTCGCTCTCCTTCACTGGGCGAGCGTTCTGCCACGCACGTCTCTTTCTCTCTCTCTCTGTCACGGCATCTCGGCGTGGCATCATTTTAGTTCCAAATTATTAAAAATATTGACACTGAATTGACTGAACTCAAGCACTTTCTTTATTAAATGATCCCTATGACAATAGAGTTGTTGTTGTTTCGGCCACAACTCACGCCGCTAGAAACCACAAGTAACCTCCCTCCTCTCTCTCCCTCAACCACACGCACACGCACGCGCACACACAACCCTCTGCTGCGCGCCATCTCTTTCTCTTTCTCTCACCGGGCGAGTGTTCTGCTGCGTGCTGTCTCTCTTTCACTGGGCGAGCGTTCTGCTGCTCGCCGTCTCTCTCTCTCTCTCTCTCTAACATAAAATTTTTGTTAAGTGTAATGTATTTAATTGAGTATAAAATTAAATTTAACTGGGAGCATATTTGGGCACATATTTAAGGGTTACACTATAAAAAAGACTTTTTTTTTACCGAAACACAACAACGAGGTTTTTCAGAATACGCGGGTGCTCTAGGAACGCAAACCCCGCGAATAACAGGGGATTACTGTACCCATAAACTGAATATGGACAAGATTTACTGCAGTACCTGACAAATCCACTGGAAAAGGCACAAATGAGATGATGAGTTTTTACTTCATGTTCTTGCTTTCCCTCCATGCTCTGTTTGTGTGCAGCCTCACACAACACAGATACCCCTTTTCCACTACACTGGTGCTGGTGCCGGGAGCTGGTTCTGGTGCTCGGCCGGTGCTGAACTGGGAACCAGCCAAGAACCGGCCAGCGTTTACTCTAGACAGGAGCTCAGCGGGAGCCGCATGAGAATATGTGACAGGCCACGCCCACTAACTAATTCAATTCCTGCTTGCTGGTTATTCTTCAAACTTTGAAAATTTATGCAGCTTATTCAGCAGGTCATTACCGTTGAAAGAGATCGACATAGACAACGATTACGTACAAGACTCCGCCCACCATTTGTGACGTCACGGGTTCTCGCTACGAGACCAGCAGAGTTTAAGTGCTGGTTTGGTGCTTGTTTTATTTATTTTTTCTGTGGAAAAGCGCGGCACAGTGGAAAAGGAATATGAGATCCCCCACTCACCCGCCCCCCAGCTAAACATCCAATCACAATTAGTATGCAAATGACCTGGTGTCAGGTTCCTCAGTGGGTGGGGCAGAGTAACATGAGCTGCAACAGCAGTAGGCTTTAAAGAATTAGCAAATTTCTGTTGTCAAAATCATAGCAACTCATGAGAACTAACAACTAATAATACATCTGTATTTGTACAGTCAATGGGGGGCTAGACCATTGTTTTTCTCACAGATTCAGTCTGGTAGAGAAGTGTTTCTTTCTCGATCCCACAAGCACCACTGGGAGCCTGTCTCCTGCATAAAGCTGACTGGAAGAACTGTGTCTGTCAGACCCGGACACAAAGCCCTGTCCAGCTTACAGCTCTGCACTCAACAGTTTCATATACTGATGTAATCACATTGTTTTTTTAAATTTGTTTTTTCAGTTTTAATTTCAAGACTTTGTGAACTGATTTTTTATTATAACTTGGCCTACCCTTATTAGTTTTTGGCAGTAGTGAGAAGTATATATTTGACATAGGCCATCCAATTAATGTAAATGTCATGTTTTTAGTTCTTATAATTTGATGAGGAATATTTAGTTTATTTTTTGTTGTTTTATTTTTCAGTTTTCCCCCTGAGGGATTGACACCTTATCGTGGTCAGGGGGGTTGCGTGACTCAGTGACCCTAAGAGCTACCCCAAGAGAAGAATAGATGTGCTGGGACGTTGATTTTGGGGATTTTGGAAATTTTGGGTTTGTGGAGGAACCCCATGTGGCTGGGCAGCAGGCTGTGGTTGAAATGTCTGTAGCACTGACCAGGCCCTAGTGGGAGGGATTGTGGTCCAGGGCAACACTGATTGAGATTGGCCTGGCACAACAACACTTACCACAGTGCTCATTAGTTGCATAAGAATATGATTGCTGGCTTGTTGCTGCACCTGTAAAGCCTGAAATCTCCTCTCATGTGCCTCCCACTGAGCCCTCATCATTCTTTCAAACGCAGTAGCCTCTTCTTCTAGTCGCCTTTGCTCAGCTGCTTTTATTTCCTGCATCCTCCTTCTGTTGTCAATCATGTACTGCCGCAAGTCGTCATCTTCAACTCTGCTCGACATTGCCTTTCGCTTTCGAGCCTGTGCTCCAGGAATAGGTCATTTAAACTTTTTAGGGGTCTCTGCATGATCACCACTCTCGATGCTCTGGGTAGACTCACTTGACTCATCAAGGTTGTTAACTGAATCTTCCACTGTTTGAAATGGAAGAGAAGAATATAAGAAGAAGCAGCGTAGAAGAATAGATTAGGCCCATTTTTAAGTTAGCCTAACATTGCGTGTGCGCATGTATGTATCAGCCCACATATTATGAACATAGTGTCTCTCTCTCATACACACAGACGGAGTATATATATGCACACACACACACACACACACACACACACATATATATATATATACATACACATACATATATATATATATACACACACATACATATATATATATATTTACACACACACACATACATATATATATGTGTATGTATGCATGTGTGTATATATATATATATACACACACACACATACACATATATACATACACACATACATACATACACACATATATATATATGTATATATGTATGTATGTGTGTGTGTATATATATATATATATATATATATATATATACACACACACACATACACATATATATATATATATACACACATACATACATACATACATACATACATACATACATATATATATATATATATATATACACACATACATACATACATACATATATATATATACACACATACATACACATATATATATATATATATACACACATATACATATACATACATATATATACATGACTAAACAATGACAGAGATTTTTTTTTATTTATGTACTTTTTTGATGATAAAATGACTGCACACAAAAACTTCACTGAGCGTGTGAGCACATTAAATAATGCTGTTTAATTTTTATTAAGCTTAAAGGATATTCTGTCTTTATTTAGTCGCAAATAAATAATTCTGGCTGATATCTTTCAAATTCATAAACTTGCCTTAGATATAATTTCAGATATGTTCTTCAGGGACTGCTTGATGGGGTACTTGGCCATGTCCCACTGGAACCTGGTGATATAGGTGATCAGATCCACTGAGAGGAAGATGATATATAAAAAAAAACATTAGTTAAAAGCATTCGTTCAGAGACGTGTGCGAGAATCTGACAGCATGTTTGTATTCGGCCCACCTCCGTTGGCCAGCAGGTTCTCCTGAACTTTATCTCGACTGTCCTCCAGCACGTCAGCCATGTACTGCGCCACCTTCTTCACCACACTGCGAACCACATCAAACACACATCACACACCCTCCCTCACATTCTATACCACCCTCACAAACACACTTCATCATGGGCGTCAAGGGGAGAGCTGACAATTCGGTGAAAACAGAAAAGTTCAGAAAGACGAAAAAGTCTTGAGCCTTCATTTCTTTATATTTTACTCTGAATCACTTTGTTGATGCAAAAATATTTTCTGTCAGTCAAACTGTCTCTTCTTTGGCATATTGAGTAGGTTAAAAGAAAGAAATGGGAACAAATGTTTTACTGTGACAGACTGCAAAGTGTCTAAAGATACAAGGAGCCACGCAGCATTCAGCACCACCAGTATACTGATCACCGCCTGACCATCTGGAATCATCTGCTCCTGGTTCTTCACTGGTTCAGGACTTCAGTTAGATGTCTTTATGATTCATGTATAGGTCACTGTGTGGCTTTACAAACCTCTGAAACTGTTCAGCTTCAGGGACTGGACTGAAAATGAGAGAACTGTTCAAGACTACATTAAAAATACAAGAACGTCTGGCTCTTTGAAATTGAAATGTAAAGAAATGACTCAATAGCTCAAGACTTTTGCACATGTCTAAAAGTCATGCACTTGCTTCACACACTCTCCTCACAGTGAACAGAGGTGTTCAGCAGTCTGTAATAAACTTGCTTTTGTGGTTTCTGACACTGTTGTCTATAAAGTACAGACACTGATTAGCTGCTTAAAAGTTGAAAGTTTAATAAAATAAACCCAAAATGTTACTAAGAAATGCGTAAAACATTTATGATTTTAAAATCCAAGACTACATGATGATCTAGGACTACAGACCTTCAGTTTTCAAAAAATTAACAGGAATTTCTTGAGGAAATGTTTGATTCAGAATGAGAAAGATCTGTAGGCCATTCTAAAAGGACTGAAAAAGCTAAACAGTAATAAAATGATAATATTCAGAATGAATTTCTAAAAAAAAAAAAAAAAAAAAAATTCAGAACGAAAAAATTAAAAGAAAAAAAAAAATCAATATGCAGAAAAAAAATGATAAAGATCATTAGTGCAAGTAATTCTAAACATATGACCAAAGAAAAATAACAGCAGCATTCTGAAGCCTGAACTTTGTTCACGTTTAAAGAGGACAGTGTGAACAGCGTCAGAAACCACATAAGAGTCTGTTAGAGATGAATGAACAAGTGTGTGATGATTCAGATTTGAATGCAAATTTGCAGCCAATCTGTTTATTCTCCAGAACTATAACTTTAAGAAAGAAACTTGTTCATATCTCTAAAAAATGAAACCCAGCAACATTCTACACTGCTGAGGGTTAAGAGACCTTGAAGTCATGATGTTGAGGAATTCTCTAAGAAGACACTTATCAAAGAGCTGGCCTGTGTGAGAGCGTCTGAACGGCCCGCCTGAGCCTCTCCAGCTCACACACACACACTTATAAATAGAATCTAGCAGCCGCGGCCGAGGCATAAGTCATGGGACGTAAATATGATTTGAGGAAAGAGACGCTGGTGTGTCACCAAACTGCTAAGCGGCTACTTTTAGCTGGCCATCGCGCTGCCCCGCGAGATTCCGCGGGCCAGAGCGCTAATATCATCATCATCATCGCAAACACAAGAACTCACAGAACACAAGCGAACCAGCCATGTGGCCCAGAAGAATCCAGATCAAAGGGCTGAACTATTGGTTTGCACTGGGCTGTTTTCCTGGAGAGTAAAGAAAAGAAGAAAAAAAAAGAAAGAGAAAGGGGGGGGACACGTACCTCTCCACAAAAGAGTCCAGCTTGGCCAGCTCGTCCGACAGACCCACTAAAACATCTAACGTCCCGACCTGCGAGGGGACACAGGGACAGAGGCTTTGTTCAGAAACCCGACGCGCCGAAGCAAAGCAAACGCAGCCGGGCCGTGTTTGGTCAGCGCCAGGAGTCCAGCTGCAAACCGGGGGGCCCGACCGGCTTCTGCTGGCGCCAAGTCTTTTCTCGCCCCATCGGGCGTGAACGCACAGAAAGAGGACACTCGGGGGCGTCCCACACTCCAGAGGGGGCAACAGGGTCAGTCCGGCGAGAGGATGTGTGGGTTAATGTGAATGATGCTCACCTTCTCTTTAACTGGAATTACACTAATAAAACAATAGATCTTCCTACTCCCACATATACACAGCTGTCCCACCTTTATTTACCCCAAACGTCCATCAATTAAAGGCACTTTTCCAAAGACATACAGGAAACTGTACTGCGATGGTACTGAACTCATTTACATTTACGACATTTATCAGACGCTTTTATCCAAAGCGACTTCTATTTCCTAACTACAGGGGGCAGTCTCTCCCTGGAGCAACTTGGGGTTAAGGGTCTTGCTCAGGAACCCAGTGGTGGTGTGCTGAAGGTGGGATTTGAACCCATGACCTCTTGGTCTAGAGGCAAGTATCCTACACACTACGCCGCCACCACTCCCTCTCGTATCATGCATGATTTCTTTCAGTGTACCTCAGTTTCTGACGATTCCCTCACCGCTGTCTATGGCCAGTCATCGAAAGTTTTTTCTGTCAAATTTATTTTCAGAATTTATTGTCTTGCTCGAGTTTATTTTTTTCCCCCTGGGATTCTATAGCCATGTGACAAAAACCTACCCCAGCGAACTTGTTAGTGATGGAATCTGTAGGCCTAAAATCTATGGAAGTAAATAAGCAACAAAAAGTATTTGAATATAAAAAAAAACATATAGAATTTTTGCAGTTGAGTAAAAACATCATTGATTTATTTCAGCCTGAAATTTAGTCAGGAATTCAGTTTGAAATTATGAGTCGGAAGTAAATTAGTGACAAAAGTATTTGAATAAAAAAAAAATAGAATTTTTAAAATTGAATAAAAACATGCTTGGTTTATTTCAGTCTGAAATTCAGTTCAAAATTCAGTCTGACATCCGGGACCTACAGGAAAGGAAGAACAGTGCAGAGCGCATGTTCACTGAAGCTCACGTGTTTAATGGCTCAATAAATCTTAAACAAAACGCTCTTACAACTCAATATAAGGGTCTATTCAACAGCAGAAAGGTAGACAATGAGCTACAACTGGATTTTTTACTCAAACAATATATATTTAAAGAAATACGGATAACATTGCTCCCTAGGAGAAGTCCGCTGTCAGAGGAGAGCTTAGGGACCGTCTGCAAAGTGCAAAACGAAAATGGATAATCATCACACACTCCCCTTAAACCGCATTCATGTGATCAGTGATCTCTAACAGACTCACTTATGCAATTTGTGACACTGTACGACTCACTGTTTTCTATAAACACAGAATTAGACCATAACTAGAAACAGCAGCAGGAATCTTGAAGCCTGAGGTTGATGCGTAGCAGTGTGTCGTGCAGTTGAACCACAGAAACCACATGAACAAGTCAATTAGAGACACACACAGACGAGCGTGTGATGATTTAGACATGATGCTAATTCATGGGGTGAGGTCTTCCATTACTTGTTATCTACATTAACAAAGAAGCAAAGAAGGAAAGTTCAGACACTAAACAAGGTCTTGGTGAATCGCTACAGTCAGAATCAGCCGGAAAATGATTGCTTTAATCTTTACTCTATAAGAGAAGAGAAACTGTTAAGAGTCAAGATCGCTCACGAGACAGAGACATGTTCCATTAAGATTCATGTAAGAGGAACTAGGGGCATTCAGACTTTACTCAGATTGGAGAAGTCCAGAATTTCATCGCAGACAGGAAGAAGTTATTCCCAGCAACAAAGCACATTAACTGCAACAATTTACTACAGGAAGAATAAAAATAAATAAAATGAGAGATTATTTTTATATATATATATATATATATAAAAATATATAGCCTGTAAATGTACACATTTACACACAGCATATATAAGTATGTGTTTGAATATATGAGTGTGGTTTTATACCCATGTATGTACATATAAAGTGACGTTTGTATGTGTCAGTGTATATGTACACACACACACACACATACATACACACATACATACACACACACATACATACACACATACATACATACACACACACATACATACATACACACACACATACATACATACACACATACATACATACACACATACATACATACACACACACACACACACA
This sequence comes from Brachypetersius gabonensis, assembly GCA_037577145.1. Taxonomy (NCBI): domain Eukaryota; kingdom Metazoa; phylum Chordata; class Actinopteri; order Characiformes; family Alestidae; genus Brachypetersius; species Brachypetersius gabonensis. Next base: position 7,397 of record JBBJLR010135426.1, on the reverse strand, counting down.
CACACACATACACACACACACACACACACACACACACACACACACATACACACATACACACATACACACATACACACATACACACATACACACATACACACATACACACACACGAGCAGCTGAAATCCATACGGTTCAATTGGCTGCATGAAGTGCAACAGTTAAGGTCAAACCTTGAGGTCAGGGATGTTGAACTTGTGGTTAGTGGACAGGTTGTTGGTGCGAGTGGTGGCCATCAGCAGCTTGTCCCACGTCTGCTGGCAGGTCTTCTCTCCAGGAGCCGAAATCAACCAGAACTCCGTCATGACTGCAGGGAAAGACTGAAAAACACACACAAAGAGCACCGAGGACATGTTTTGTTACAAAGAACACAACTTCAGTTTATATATCTGTTTTCATGGCAGCGCAAAATCACTTGTACCATCTATTCCTTCTTCAGAAGACGTACATGTCAAGATCAGAGCTACACAATATGGGCATCATAACAGTACTGCAATTTTACTGCTACATTTTGCAATGCCTTTCACGCAAGGGCCGATAGCATTACTTATCTGGAATTATAAAGGCTTTAAGTCTGTAAATAATGGTACATCTACTCACTCTATCCATATAGTTAGTATAAGCAAAAGGTGTAACAAAAAAATTATTATTAACTGCATTGCGATAGCTGTCTCTGCAATACCGATTTCGCAAAAGGCAGTAATGAGCAAAGGAGCCTCTAACCAATCACAGCGTCTCTGACAGGGTGACCAATTACAGCTCCATCGGAGTTACTGGGTGTTCTTATGAATCGCGATATTCTTGTAATCCAACAAAAGCTATCGGTGTTTGCGAATCGGTGCATGAGTGGTAGGGACTAAATGGCCAAAATAAGAAAATGTGTTAGTTTTGTGACATCACAAAAACACAATCATTTGAAAACTGCTGTTTTTGTCGCTTCTTTTCCAGATATGGAATGCATGTCTGAAGGGTGCAAATGTACCATTTGAAACAATATCTGCAAACCATTTTAATTCCAGAAAAAAGAGGTTACAGGCCCTTTAATATCCATAGCCATCTCAATCGCAATATTTGGAAGCAGAAATTCAATACTGTGCTCTACTGCTGATTATTCCATGACTGATATTTAATTGATTATGTGGTGAATGAATGAGGGATCACGTTCAGATGAAGATACACTCCCTCAAGTCAACTTCTGAAGATAAATCATCTGTAATTGAATATACTAATTAATTTAACCCTAAAACTTGTGACCAATGTCAGATACGCAGTAACACGCGTTTATTACACATTTTAAACGATAATACATCACAGATTTTTCCAATAATTAACCTGAATGTGAACTTTGCGTTAGTAATGTTATTATTAGTACATATCACATATTATATTACAACATATGAATTGTAATTACAACAAAACTAGACATAACGACGTCGGAACAGCTCTTCTACAGCTCTACTGGCGTCTAAATGGATTCTTTTTATATAATATGTCACCACAACGTGCCAGTCTGTTAATTTTAAATGCTTAACATAAATAAATAAAAAACAATAGGCAAAATGAGGCTTAAAAACACAACATGGCTATGTTAGCTTAGCTTACAAGATCATTTCAGGGTCTGACATGGCTTACCTTAAAGGACAGCAAGAAAAAACAACAGTAAATGGTATCAGTCGGTCTCTGAGACGTTGTTTTGATTAAAAAATAAATAAAAGTAAAATTATGAGGCTGGATTATTCATAATGACGCTACGATGCTGTTTCCACACACACACTCAGGGTCAGCTGATTATTCTTTTCCCACCCGTTCTCGCGACAAGTCCCGCCCTCCATCGACTACTATTGGTCAATCGTGTCACGGCTTATTAACATTTTCGCACGTCGATTGGTCATTTTGTACACCTCCTACGCCGGGATTGGCTTACACTTCATTTTCACTGTCAGTCCGCGGTTCAGAATGATTACAGGTGGTGAAAAAAACACGCATCACACTCAAAGTCAGCTGACCTGCTGTCTGCTGCTGTGAGAGCAGGAGAGACATCTGCTGACATGGAGGCCTCAATGCTGCCCAACACCTCATGTTAAATTTCTCTTCACCGTATCTATAATACACCGTACGGACAGTGCAACAAGTATCAGTGCAACAAACATTTAGGAGGACAAGCAGGAGCTATGTATATATGTACTGAGGTAGAAAGCAACAGATATACACTATATTGCCAAAAGTATTTACTCACCCAAAATAATTACATAATTACATCCAGGTGTTCCAATCACTTCCGTGGCCACATATAACTTCAAGCACCTAGGCATGCAGACCGCTTCTACAAACATTTGTGAAAGAACGGGTTGCTCTCAGGAGCTCAGTGAATTCCAGAGTGGGACCATGACAGGATGCCACCTGTGCAACAAGTCCAGTCGTGACATTTCCTAACTCCTCCTCCCAGCCCAGCGGTGGGGCTGGAAAGTCAAGCACCATATAAAGAAGAAAAAGAAGAAGTCTGCTGCAGCACGTAGCATGACTACTCTGTGTCTTGTCCTTGTTCAAACCCCCCCCCCCCCCTCCCCCCCCCCCCATTTTCAACTGTTATCTCAGTTTATCTAGCATTAGTCCGCTGCTCCCTGTCTAAACATGTGGGTAGAGACAATTATTTCAACATTTCTTTTGCGTACAAGGCTTTGTGCTAATGCTAACCGTTAATGCTAACAATTTTTAAACAAAACATTTTCTGATTCTGATTACTGATTACTTAATGTAATTTACCTTTACATTTTCTTCAAGGGTAATGCATTAAACTGAGTTTAAAATTTAATTAAAGTGTTCTGGAAGCATATTTGGGGGCATATTCATGGCTTACACTACAAAAATAGAAATTTTTTGCCACAACAACGAGTTTTTTCACTATATGCGGGTACTCTTGGAAAATAACCCTCGCGAAAAGCAGGGGATTACTCTACTCCACACTCAACTTTCAGTGGTATTTCATGCTCCCAACTTTGTGGAAACAGTTTGGGGAGTTTGGGGACGGCCCCTTCCTGTTCCAACAAGACTGTGCACCAGAGCACAAAGAGAGGTTCGTAAAGACATGGATGAGAGAGTTTGATGTGGAAGAACTTGACTGGCCTGCACAGAGTCCTGACCTCGACCCGATAGAAGACCTTTGGGATGAATTAGAGCAGAGACCTCACAAATGTACTTCTGTAAGAATGGTAAAAAATTCCTATAAACACACTCCTAAACCTTGTGGAGAGCTTGCCCAGAAGAGTTGAAGCTGTTATAGCTGCAAAGGGTGGGCCGACATCATATCAAACCCTGTGGATTAAGAATGGGATGTCACTTAAGCTCATATGCGTGTAAAGGCAGGTGAGCGAATACTTTTGGCTATATAGTGGATAATAAGGTAAAAGAGTGCTGTGCAAAGACGCCAAGGATGTGCAAGAAGTATACTGTAGGTACATATGTATGTATATGTTCAAAAAGGTTTAGTGCAAACAATGCTAGTGTCTCCTTCGCAGCTATAACAGCTTCCACTGTTCTTTGGAAGTTTTTGTGAGAGTTTGTGCCCATTCATTCTGTAGAGTTCAGACACTGATTTTGGACAAGAAGGCCTGGATCATTATCTCCGTTCCAGTTCATCCCAAAGGTGCTGGATGGGGTTGAGGTCAGGGCTCTGTGTGGCCAGTCAAGTTCTTTCACACTGAACTCCTCCAGCAGGTCTTTATGGAGCTCGCTTTGTGCTCTGGGACACAGTCCTGCTGGAATAGAAAAGGTTCTTCTCCAAACTGTAAACACAAAGTTTAAAGCATGGTGTTGTCCAAAATGTCTTGGTCTGCTCAAGCATTCCGATTAAGCCCTTCACTGGAAGTAAGGAGCCTAGTCCCAACCCTGAAAAACAAGTCCCTAGGCTTTTGTTTGTATACTGTATCTCCATTTCTCCTGATTCCTGCCACTTATTTCTCTGTTTAGTCTTTCTGAAAATACATTGACTTCCCAGACCCTCATTTTGCATAGCTACGTACGTACACAGAATTACTGTGAACACACTAAGCTAACATGCAAAATAGGCAAATTTATTACCTACAGCCATGAAATTCTTTTTAAAATAAAAAGTATAAAATGTATAATTTGGTGTCGGCTATGAACTACTATGAACATTCAGAATCTACTATGAATATTCAGTAACAACCATGTATTAGTCAGTACCTACAGTAATTTATTTAGTACCTTCTATGAATAATCAGAATCTGCTGCCAATTAGTCAGTGCCTTATATGAACATTTAGCATATGCTATGAATTGTATTCAGTATCGACTATGAATAGTATCAACTATAATCTATTCAGCATCAATTATGATTTATTCAATGTCTACTCGCAAATATTCAGTGCCTACTATGAACATTCAGTATCTATTATGAATTATTCAGTAGATACTCTGAATTATTCAGTATATACTATGAACTATTCCATATCTACCATGAGTTATTTAACCCCTATGAAGTTAACATGTAACTGTTGGAGTGAGGAGCTGAAGGCTATAAGGGGTTAATTAACTGAACTACGTTTACGTTTATGGCATTTAGCAGACACTCCTATCCAGAGCGACGTACATCAGTGCTTAAAGTAGTCCACAGCTGTTCTTAAACCTGTAAAGCTATACTTAAATCAACAGCTATGTAACCAAGTTACTGCTGGCTAAGTTAGCCTGTAATGAGCAGTGTTGCTCTGTTTTTTGTGATGACCGTTCCCGGGAGGACCCGCCAGGAATGCCCACTCAGCCGCCCTGTCCGAGGGAGGCACAACGTTCTAAATTTGGACCGAAGTCCCACTTCCTGTCCATGGGTGTCCCCCACCCTGAGTTCGAGGAAAAAGCCCACAAAGGGATATGTTTGTGGAGTTCAGTAGGTCTGGGGTGCATTGTTTGGGATACAATGCCGGGACTGGCTGGAGCCGACCGCTCACTTCAAACGGCATGGTGAGCTGCCCCGCGGCCTCTGCCAAAGTCTGGGCACGCGTGTCCTAATCAGTCAGCCGCCCGCGGGCCAGTGGGGGTGGGCCGGGGGATAAGGAACGCTGTTTAGTCTCCTGGGATGTCTAGTCCCGCGCCAGGGGGACCGCCGTGGCCCCAGCTTTTTGTTAAGGCCCTTGGATCCACTTCCTTAGATTCCTAAATCTACTCAACATACGAATGTAAATAAACTGCGGCTGGGACAAACAACAAAGACAAAAAACTGTAGAGTTGTATGTTGGTCTAGACAAAAAAAACCCGAACAATTTGATTAATTTATAACTGGTTCTGAGCTCTGCCCACAATGCAAGCATCTCATTCGGCCTTACAAGAAATGGTAGAGACCAACAAACAGGGAAAAAACTGTGTTATTGTAACACATATTACTTTTTGTGTATCCAGCACTGTTGCCTCACACCTCCAGGGTTGGGGATTCGAATATCCTGGCCCTGGTCCTGGTGTGTGTGTGTGTGTGTGTGTGTGTGTGTGTGTGTGTGTGTGTGTGTGTGTGTGTGTAGTTTGCATGTTCTCCTCATCGTGGCGTGGGTTTCCTCTGGGGTCTCTGGGTTTCTCCCACATGCGCGTCAGGTGCATTGTGGATTCTAAATTGTTTGTGTGTGTGTGTGTGTGTGTGTGTTTGTGTGTGTGTGTGTGTGTGAGAGCACCCTGCAGTGGGCTCGTGCCCAGTCTCGCGCCTGTAGATTCTGGGATAGGCTTTGGGTACTTGGTTCTAGCCTTTAATTTTCTCTTTCATTTATTTTAACTACATTTCTATAAAAGTCTCACAGACATTTCAGGGGCATGTTGTCTAACTGTGTATGTGTGAAGAATCTTGAATCTCTAGCACTGACTCTTCATGTGCTTAACCAAACACCCCTGTATCAGCTTTGGGTTTGCAGGTTTGGCGTCCAGTTCAGTTTCAGTTTTGTGCTCGTCTACATCGTTGAGCTTACTGTACCATGGGAGGACGCAGTGGAAGAGTCTATGTGCTCCAACGCGACTAGAAAGTACTGACATGGTCTGCTAGAATACAGAGTAATACTGCATTTACTCACTCTAGTTCTATTACTGCATCGGTCGGCAATACTGTAAATCGTTGTCATTATTATAATATATAATTATGAATTATATATTATAGTCATATACAAATGCATTTCTAGACGGGGGCCAGCGTGGGCCAGGGCCCCTGTAGAATTGCTCCTGGTCCCTGTTATGGCCCCTGTTATGCACTGAACAGCGCTACGTACACGCGCTGTTATCTGTTGCTGTTTGAGTAAGTTATACCATTTTGTAGCATATATTTATTGTTTTATTGGGATAGAGAGTTTTTTTGTATGTTACACAGACAGTATTTGCTAGTTGGTTAATATATATATGAATAGTATTGTTTAGCTCTTGAGAAAAAATACAAGACTAAGATGAGTCTGTTCTCTGTGCCACCACAAGGTGGCAGTAGAGCCTTTCAAATACACTTTTAATTTGGAGCTGGGTGAACCTGTCCATGGTGTAGTAGTTATTTCCACAGTATCCAGAGGCAGAAAACAGTCTGACGACAACAAACTTTGGCCTCAGTGAAGTATCCGATTAGGTCGAGTGAAGAATGTGAGGTTAAGAGCTCCTGGTGGGGCATTGCTGCTTCTCTGCTGGAGTAAAACTTCATCACGTCAAAGATGAAATCTGGTGGTGCAGGCTGTGGACAGCTTGAAAGATGCCTCCTGTTAAAGAATGTAAACACAGTAACACTCAGTGGCAGTTCTGGCATTCGTGGATGTATGGTTTTTGTGGTGATCTAAAAGCCTGGAGACAGTTACATGTGTTTATATACATTTATTGAATAAGGCAGATAATAGTATTTGTGAAACACATTGAGTATATATACTTTACGGTTAATCAAGTGGTCAAGAGTGTTTAAAAAAGGCAGAACGACAAAAATGAACACAAACAAACCATGCATAACCTTTCAGACACTCCAGAATAGTTTACTGGGAAAATATAAACTGGAAGGACTTCATTAAAATACACAGTACTGCGCAAAACTCTTAGGCATGTGTGAAAATCATGTAAAACTATTTTTATGGGTGGTGTGTGTGTGTTTGGCCAGTAAAAACACCAGAGGGAGAACACTATGACTTCTGAGAAGGCCTAATGATTTCTGGGAACTAAAAAGGAAATTTTTGTAAAAGTTTTGTTCATTTTTCATTTAACAGAATTGTGCTTGTATTTAAACCTGGAAAGTGCTGGTCATCATTACGTTTTGGTTGGAAATGAAATAGGTTACATTATTTAAACCCCTAACAGAAAATTATCCAATTAGGATTATTTTCTCTACAGCCTCTCTGGGAGCTCTCTGGTTAAGGTCTCCAGGCACTGGACTTTGCACAGTCCTGTATA
>JBBJLR010135398.1:4934-16946 GCA_037577145.1 Brachypetersius gabonensis | reverse complement strand
TTAAAAGACTTGGCATCCTTTTGTTCCTAAGACATTGCCCTGTCGTTATTTGTATAGATATCCAACTTCATATTGAAATCTGATGTATCTAATGTGTTTCTTTAAAGTGTTCCTTTAATTTTTGTGAGCAGTGTATATATATTCTCTTTTTGATAAATGGTTTTGTCCTTGTGTAAACAGCCTGTCACCACCAGGGGATGGTGTGACCTCAATCTGGAGCCTAAGGTCATATTTAATCATTCCTCACATTCTCCACTGTTTTCAATTTATGATCCTGTTTTCGGGAATTCATTATCACCTTTTCTTCCCAATTCATTTAATCAATGAAACAGATACTATTAGTCATTAATGGTGTTTCTTCCTATTATGATTGTAAGCAGCTTTATTTAATCCCATTCTCTATAAATAATTAGCTATTTTGAGTGATTCATTTTTAAATAGATAAATGATTGTAATAAGAGGGTAATAAGTGTGTGTGGCTTCAGAGCAGAGAGAAGCGTTTCTATTGTCCTCATTAATATTCATGTATTTGGGCCCTTTAAATGATCTGCATAATAGACTATAGACTTTGTGTGGGTGTATGTACGTGTGTGTGTATATTTATGTGTGTGTGTTTGACACCTCTATCTGAAAGAAGCGGATGGTCTCATGTTTCTCGGCGGGGGGTCGATCAGAGCTCTATATCGGGTTGCATTGAGGGGTTTACTCTGAGATCGCTGAGATCCTAATCACACTTCCCCTTCTCTCTCACACACACTTCACTTCACTAAAAGGTCCTCCAAAGTTTGGAGAATAATACATCACACACACACACGACCGTCCACATGATGTAGAAGAAAATGTGATCCATCAGACCAGGTCACCTTGTTCCATCAGTCCAAGGTCCAGATTCGATGATCATGTATAGGGTCTTTTGGTGGACCGGAGTCAGCATAGGCACTCTGACCTGCGCAGCCCCAAAGGTAGCAGGGGTCACTGCAGTGTGTTCTGACCACTTTCTATCAGAGCAGCATGAACTTCCTCTACAGCAGGTCCTCTGTGGGATGAGAACACTTCCCTCAGGGTTCTCCGGTTCTCCCTCTTTGGAATACTTTTTGGTTGGTCTGCTGGGTAGAGAACAAGGCAGAGGCTCTTCCAGAAGAAAGTTTCTCACTGCAGACTCTGAGGACAAATAGAGGCCACAGAGTTCAGATACTGATACACTGAAAGTGTGTGTGTGTGTGTGTGTGTGTGTGTGTAAGTGTGTGTGTGTGTGTGAGAGAGAGCACGTAAGGGTGTGAAGTGACACTCAGCACATCTGCTCTCATTAATAGTCATTAATTATTCAGAAACCTCTAAACAGCAGTTTATCACAAAAAAATCTCAGCACAAGCCAGAGAGAGAGACACAGAGACGGAGCGAGAAACAGAGCAAAAGAGAGAGTGAGAGACGGAACGAAAGAGAGGCAGAGAGGAACAGAAATATGCAAGTTTTTACTGGACCAGATCGTACCACTTCGTAAAGATTCTGAGCTGTTTACAAATTATTGGATTCAAAAAGGAAATTATCAGATTTTTCCCAATATATTCTCCATTTCAAACCCATCCTTTTTTAAACAAAGCTTTATAGTCCTGAAAGGAACTGAGTGTTCTGGTCCTTCACAGATCTTTCATCTGCTTTTCATGGAAGCTCTTTCCGTAACCTGCAACACCAGCTCTAATTCTTCACAAGTTCGAATCACCACTCCAGACCAGATCAACCACCACGGACCCCATTTCTGCAGTCAGAGTCAAGGTGGGGGTCAGGGTGAGGGTCCAGGTCAGCCCAACATCAGAACACAAACACGGTTGTTTTCTCATACAAAACTTTATTCGAAATCTCACCAAAACAAAAGACATTATGATCAACATCAAAGACCACCTCTGGAAAAACTAACAAAACCCTTCTGACTTGGTGCTCGATCCTGAAAGCTCTTACCCAAAACTTGAAGATCCTTCTGCCCCAAACCCACAACACAAGCTCCATCAGCACCTCCAACAAAACTAACGTTAACGTGAAACCTCTCCAGGTTCTGCTGGCCTGGTTCCTTCAGCAGGTCTCCAGGGCTGAAGGTGGACAGTCTATTTTCCAGTGATCAGAGGGTTCCTCAGAACCACAATGACAGAGTCCCCTCTCAGGAACATCTTGGAGATGTAGCGATCCTTGTTGACCGGTTTGGACTTCTTTTTGCCTTTTCCGCTCTTGGGCACCTCCGTCCACATCTCCTTCACGTTCTCCAGAACCATGTTACAGTGCCTAAAAACAACAAAAACACATCCTCACAAATGATGAATGGGAATTCCGCTGAATTACTCACATTTCTCTAGAATTCAGTGAACGGGGTTCAGAGTGAGTTTGACTGTTAACAGCAAATAGGGGAGAAGATAAATTCTGCATAAAGATTGTTTATAAAGGCTGGAACCAAAACGGCTCTGCTGGGTCTGATATACTGTGTCTGTTTCCTGACTGTGTGTGTGTTGTGCTCTTGAGTGTCCTGCACAGCGCTCCGTCCGTCAGTTGGTGCATCAGCTGTTGGGCCGCAGCCCGAGTTTAGTGTGATTTAGTTCCTGATGGACTGTCAGATGTATAAAAGTATAAATATAAACTGAGTGTAACGGCGTATTGACTGTAATCCTGACTCTCTATTAACCTGCAGTGTTGGTCAGATAGAAGTGTTAGAATCTTCAGGGCTGAACCTTTCAGGATCACACTGGTATGTTACTGCATTTTAAGGAAAAGGAGTCAGATGGCGCAACCGTGTGACACTACACACTGAATGGTTAAACAGATAAATAAATCTTTCAAAATTATAGGGTAAATGTATTTATCTGATCTGTGTGTTCCAGTGGGGAAAATGAAGATCACTAATATATAATATTGTTCATTTGTAACTGGAGGAAGGACAGCGGCTCTAATTAATTAATTACAGGAGGCTCACGTGGGGGAGCTCAAGCCTGGGAAGTATCAGGACGAGGACAGCACCTGTCGAAAGCCTTCACACGGCCCAGCAGCTTCTTGTTGTTGCGGCAGTTGATGAGGACCTGCGTGTTGTTCTTGACCGACTGTGTGAGGACGGACAGCGGCCCCGTGTTGAACTCCTCCTCCTCCCTCTTCTGCAGCTCCTCAGGGGTCATCTCAGACTTCGGCTTGTTCAGGAGACTCCTGAGAGCACAGATCACAACCACACTTTTACTCATTCACTATTATTTCAGGTCAATCCGTATCGTGGCTGCAGCTGAACCACAGAACCGCTGGAGATGTAACAGCACGAACTGTACAATTTATACACACCTTATTTAAAAGGGATACTCTGTTCTGGTAGGTATCCTCCCAAACAAACTACACCGAGATTTTACACACACACACACACTATATACCATACATGCACACCTATAGAAAGTGAAAGTGTAAAGTGACCATTCTGTCATAAATAAACCGGACTGAGAGCTCTAGAAGCTGAACGAGGGCATAAAGATGTTCTGCTGCCAAAAGATGTTGAGATGAGATGTTGTGATGTGCAGGTAAGATCTTGAGATGAGGAAATTAGATGTGGAGATAAGATGTGATGCTGAGATAAGATGTTGACATGTGGAGGTGAGGAGATGAGATGTGATGTGGATATGCTGATGTTGAGATAAGATGTTGAGATGCGGAGGTGAAAAGATTAAATATATGCTGGTGATGTGGAGACACTGAGATGTGGAGATTTTGATGCAGACATGCTGATGCTGAGATTCGGAGATGAGATGTTGTGATCTGAAGATGTTTAGATGTGGAGACTGATGCGGAGATGTTGGGATCTTCGGTAAATGCTGGAGAACATTAAAACATTGTAAATCAAGAAGAAAAACCTGGAGATGCTGAAAGTGCAATTTCTAAAGTTTATGGACTTTAAAATCTGGTGGAGAATGATCTCCAAAATGTTCTTCTGCAGCTCTGAGGCGTTTGGGGTAAAAGCGTCAAGTTTTAAAGTGCAGATCAAGATGATCTTTATAAAACTGGGTTAATTGGGTTGATCAGGTTCTCCCACAGACCGCTGAGGTCTCCAGAGTTCCTGCAGCTCTTTATATCATTGTTTAGGTTTTTAGTGTATTTGTCGTTTCTTCGTGTATTTTTTAGGTGTTTCAAGTGCTTACAAAAATAATCTAATTAATACCAAGCTCTGTGATTAATTAATGTAAATGCATCAAGTATTTAAACAATGAAATTGATTTTGAATATGAGTGAGCGAATAATAAATATTACAGCTTTTATTGTCTATTTTAATAACCAGTGGCAGACCCTGGAATCCCGAGGCCATAAAACTCCGAACTCGGTGATTTCTCTGAGGCTGATGTATCAGGACTAAGCGCCACCGTGTATTTTAAACGATGTTAAGTTGTTTTTCCATTAATTGCGGAAAACGATCCTACTCCCGAATATTTTATAAAGTCGTTATTTTAACATTATTTTTAGTGTTTTGTGACTTTTTCTCCAAGCTGTGAATAAAACACACACCAGACACACAAACACAATAAATACACCAGATACTCAAATATAGCAGGAACACCCATCTGAGACACACAAACACATACAATAAACACATCGAAAACTCACAAACACAATAAATACAACAGATAAGCGCACACATGATAAACAGACCAGAAACACACACCAGCTCTGACCCAGAGATACTCAGTAACCCTCGGTGACTCGGACTCACATGATTCTGCAGGTTCTCCGCTGAGTTTATGGTCTTGAAGGTTTAGTTCTGGTTGTTTTGTTTAATTCTGAGTTGTTGGGGTTTTCTTTCCTTTCTCTTCTTTTCGCGCTGCTTACGCTCACACGCCGCGAGACGGAAATATGGCGCCGCTTCCGCCGGCCGTAAAAGTCGATCGACCTATATTTTGTATTATTTTACAATAAATTAACAAATATTTTATAAACATCATAAAATAACATAACATATAAATGTAAAATCAAACGTTGAGGAAAATAAAATCTACCTATAAATCTTCAGGTTTAATCCTTTGTTTACATAGTTTTTTTAAATCTTATATATCATAAAAGTCATCAGTTCTTCATTTTTAAAATTACACGTTTTTTTCCACAAATTCATAAAACTCCTGGCGAAAAGTTAATTAAATAATCTTCAAATTAATTGAACTGTTTTAAAAATAAATGTTTTATATGAAATATATTTATTTAGTGAATTTATTTACTTTTACTATCCACATTTGCATAAAATTATTTAAATATAAGCAAAAAAAAAACCACCACGAGAAGTAAATAAAATATACATTCAAATTTTTAATTGTTGTAAAAACTAGATTAAAAAATTAAAAATAAAAGTCAGCAAAGTTTCTTAAAATTAATTTAATACATAAATATACTGTGAGGTGTGTGTGTGTGTGTGAACATTATTTGTTGTTATTTATTATTTACTGAGTGATTCTGGTGTACATGTGTGGTTAAGCTGATCAGAGAAGTTCAGTTACAGGGAGGTTTTAGAGGATGTGAAGGTTGTGGAGGTTTTAGAGGTTGAGGAGAATTTGGAGGATTTGAAGCTTTTGGAGGTTTTAGACGTTCTGGAGGTTTTAGATGTTCTGGAGGTCTTGGAGGTTTTGGACCCCGTTAGAGAGCTGTGAGCTGGTTTTGTTGCTGTGTTTGTTTTTGTGTTGGAACAGGACTGACAGCTGGTGTCTTAAGGAGTTCTGCTGCCTTGTTGAAAAATGAAGAGTTTAGAGTTTATACATTTAATAGAATTTATAACACTGATTATGCTGAGAAGTATATGGATAATATGAACAATTATTTAACAATGTATTTTATAAGCAGTCTATCAATCCACTCTACCCAACTGAGAAATGATATCCTGAAGACATCAGGTTTACTCATATTTCCCAGTGTCCCCAGCGCAGGGAGCTCAGGTTTGTGGGCTTGGCCCTGAGTTCCAGACCGTGGAACAGCACATGCGCAAAAAGGACTACAATTCCTGAGAGGTGCTGCGGAGTTCACTGAAGGTGACACAACTCTCTAGAAGCCAAAATGAGATTTTTGACTGTAACCCAAACTGAACAGCTGTTCTCGGGTCCAGAGATCTGTTTCAGAAGAGCGGCTGATCAGAGCGAGAGATTCAGTGATCCAGCTCTGACCAGGTCACTGGGGAACTGGCACCAAAGCCAATCAGGAAATCAGGAAAACGATGAGAGTTTAGACCATCTGTATAGTATCACTGATCAGAAATCAGAACGTTCAGAAATCCTGAGGAATTTCCCAATGAGTAAACCGTCCCAAAACATCAGAAAACAAAAACCACAACATTATGACTTTTTACCCAAAAACCATTTATTTCTACTAACAAAATAACCACAACAACAACAACAACAATAACAATAATAATTACACTTTAAATGATAGTGGGTTTTGCCTGTAAATCAAAATAAAACCACTTTCGTTACAGATTTGTGCAGATTAACAGATGAAGTGTTTTCATAATTCCTTGAAACTGAACAAAAAATGTAACATTTTAGAAAATTCTGAATTTGGATGGTCAGAATGTTTGCAGGCATGCTTTATATCTTGATGAGCTTTTTATCATGCTCATGCAAATAGTAATAATAATAATAATGGTGTACAGCGTCTGTATGCTATTCTGTGATTCTAATTAGTGAAGGGCCAGTGGGAGGAGCTGGTGTGGTGGTGAGTGTGATGGGAGTGAAAGTAGGCGGGATTAGTATTGAACTGCTGCAGGATGCCAATAGGGGGCGCTGTGACTTTCCTGGCACTGCAGCCTCCTGCGCCCCAGCATGACCCTGGTGCAGCGGGGGCACTGGGCGGGACTAGGGCCTGGATGGACGGCCTGTTAGCAACCCCTTGGGCAGTGTCCCCCCCTGCCCAGCGGGGGCTGTCCTGGGGTGTGGGAACCAGGCGCTGCAGTGCCAGGAAAGAAGGTCCAGGCCAACACAAGTAGCCTGTATTAGTAAGCTCCGACCTTTGCCTGGCACGGCCCGTGCGCTGCTGCGTGAGCTTCCCTGGACGCCCCACGATGGACACGTCGCTGCATGGGTCCAGCATCCAGTAGCTGCCTTTGCCCGGGTCGTTTTGTTGCCGTGGCACCCGGATGAAGCACCTGTTGAGGCTCAGATTGTGGCGGATGGAGTTCTGCCAGCCCCGCCCCCTCCGGCGGAAGTATGGGAAGTGGGTGGCGATGAACTCATAAATGGCGTTGAGTGGCAGACGACGCTGTGGGCTGCGGACCAGGGCCATGACGATCAGGGCACTGTAGCTAAATGGAGGCTTCTCAGCCCTCCCCACGCCTTCCCCGCACTCGGCCCCGCCCTCTCCCGACCCGGCTCCGCCTCTCCTTGTCTCAACCAGTCCAGGAGCCCTGGCAACAAGAGGCAAGCACACACCTAAACAAGCAGCCAGAAACATAAAGCCTCACACACAGGAATTGGATAACATGCATATTCAAGGACAGGAAAGATTTAAATGGACTATGCAGGCCCCGCCCACTAATGGATCAGTAACACCACTGGACTGGATCAGTGGCATTGCTACTCCCTCATTATATGAACACAGTTTAGATTTTTCTCCGAAACATCACCAGATCAATAAGAGTACTGATAAGTACCAGATCAATAAGAGTACTCAGTATCGGAATCAGTACAATCCTAACTGCAGAGTCTAAAGGAGATCCTGGTGAACCTGGCTGGAGAAAAGAGTGAAGTTCTGTTGTGCAGCCCTGACCATTCATTCGGACAGACGTGTACTGGAGTTAGTGTTTGTACTAAATGTTATTCTTGTGTTATGGACCTATAGGAACACTGTGGTCCTGAAGGAACACTGTTTGGTTTCTCTGGGTACTGTGTGTGTATAAAAAAGTCCGTCTGTCAATCAACATCCATCACACTCCAACAATGATATTCTGACCTTCAAGACTGAACTGACACTGCTGAGGATAATGACCATTATCAGTTTTCTACTATTCCCATTTTTTCATTTGTAATATATTTGAACAAACAGTGAATGTATGACTGTATATTATGTATAAACATACGTAATGTATGTATATTGTTTTATGCATGTATAGTGTGTGTGTTATGAATGCGATCTCTAACAGCCTCACTTATGTTGTTTCTGATACTGTTTGAACCCTGCACTAATGAACGCGAGCACAGCAGCAGTCGAGCTGAAGCCTGACTGAAAGGACTGGTTTGGGTTACTGGGGAGATCTGTGTGTGACACCAGTTCCTACTGGTGCAGTGTCTGTGGTGGGGGCCCGGCTCCTGGGGGCCGGACGGGTTCTCCTACCTGTGTCTGGAGTGCAGGTGGCCCTGTTCCCCCTGGTCCCAATCCCTCTCTCGGTCCAGGAGGCTGCGGATGCTGAATGGGTGTAAAACTCTTTCGGGGTTCTCTGGCTCCTCCATGTTCATCAGTGAGACCAGCACACAGCTAACAATCAGATTTCCCTGCTGAGGACTGCCCTGGACTCTCAACTCTTATGCTCCCCAAACTCATTAATAATTCATTTCCAATCACTGGTCACGCCCCCTTCTAACCCACCCTCTGTAACTGCCCCGCAGACAATAGATAAAGATTTTATTTACATTTAATTTTTAATTTATTTAGCAGATTAAGCAGCTATTTGGAATATGTTAATAGTGGGTGGAGCCTATATGAACATTCAGAGCCTCATCATGTATTAATACAGCAAACATGACAGATTACATTAAAGGTTTTCAGCAAACCATGAAACGTATTTTTAAAGACTAAAGGTGAATAAACAGAATAAAACCTTTTCTAACATACATGCTGGTTTGTCTATCTAACAGTCCTAATTTGTTTCTATGTAACTTTCCCACCTGTTTATCCCTCAGAGCTAAATAGACTGGGTCTGTTACTGCAGAACTGACACATGGACATGAGTCCTGTGCTGATTGGCACTGTGAGTCCTCCAAAAGTGATCAGCGCTGACACAGTCCTAATGACTGCAGTGTGACTGGGCGGGGCTAAAGTGCTGTGGATGATCAGATATATGTAAATGTGTTGGATAAACAGAGCCTTTTAACGAGGACATTTCCTGCACACCTGTATGTGAGTCTAAAGAAGATATAAACTCTATTAATGGGCTTCATGCATTACTTACATCATAATTACACTGTATTACATCTTAATTACACTGCATCCATTACTTAAGTATATTGTACTAATACTATAACTACATACTAACTAAAGTTTAATAATAAATGCATTCTTTAATTATATCCTAATTACTGTACACCCCATTATACACTTAGACCATGCATTCTTAATTCCTTAGTTCCACTGTAATTACACTTAACTTCCAATTACACTCTAAATACATCCTATTTACTCTTTATACCATAAATACACTCAATTATTCTTAATTTCACATTCCTCAACACCACCTGATGTCACCAAAACCCCACCTCTCATCAAAACACCATCTGACCATCACCTGAACACCATCTTTGAAAACTTCAGACTTTTTATTTTGGAATTTAAAGTGAAAATCAAACACCAGAACTTAATCAGCTGTAACTCTTACATTCTATGAAACATTAATAAAAGCTACTTTTTAAACCCGGGTTTTTGTAATAAACATGTATCATCTCATTATTTATAATTATTTAGTACATATGTGAGTACTGAGTAGTACATGTAGTACTGAGATAATCATAAAAAGTAGTTTTTATTTTTTCCACAGTGATTTTGTACAGAAATTCAGAAATTTCTACAATTTGGTAAAAATACATTTTTACCAAAACTAAAAAGTAATTTAATAAAGAGCCTCCCAGGTCACTCTGTCCATCTGTGGCCACAGTGAGGCGCTGTGCACACGTAGTACAGCCTCATCGCATCCTGCAGTACAGAGACACATCAGAACATTACTGCACACACACCGCACACACTCATCCCTCAAACACCAACTTCACATCACACACACATCTCAAACAATACAGCCTAAATGCATCCTGCAGTAGAGACACATCAGAACATAACCGTACACACCACACACCCCTCAAACATCAACCTTATATAATCATACACACACCTTAAACAATACACACACATAGTACAGCCTCATTGCACCCTGCAGTACAGAGACACATCAACACATTACCGCACACACTCCACACACACACCTCAAACATCAACCTTATATAATCACACACACCTTAAACAATACACACACGTAGTACTGCCTCATCACATCCTGCAGTACGGAGACTAGTGATGCACTGATTACCGTTTTTCCAGTTCCGATCCAATTCCGATACAGAACTGTCGATACTGATACACTTTTTACTTTAATATTATTTTTACTTTAACAATCATGGCTGAATGATCTAAATAGTTAAAGTATAATGTCCATTTTAGCAGTGTAAAAAATAAAGTGCGAAGCTAATACATTTTACATAACGTGAGACATAACCTTTGCAGAGTGTAATCTAACCACTTCTGTATTTAAGGTGGACCGGCTGAGTTACGAGATGCCCAACTGTGGCCTTGTCGTGTTGTGAGAGATAGAGAGAGGGGAAGAAGGCATAAACAGTCAACAAAACACACAAAACAGCCGCTGAAATAACACCAAAGAGGTCTTGAGGGAGAGCCAAGAGTCTTCTCTGATATTCCTTCATCTATTGGGTTGTCTGCTGTAAGTTTGTTATGTTTTTGGAAAACGTCTACGAGTGTCTGCTGCCTGGTGTCTTTTTTCCTGCTTGCTAGCATAAACTCCTGGTAGACTTGGAGGTGAAATCTCTGCAGGTGCTTGATTAAATTTGTTGTATTGTGCGACGCAACCGTACTTCAACCCATCGGCACACTGCCATTACACACACTGCAAGTAGCCGTCTTGCTTTCAGCGGTTCCAAACTACAGTATCTCCAAACAAGCGACATTTTGTTCAAAACAACAGCTTGTTATTCGCTTGCTCAGCCTGAAGTTGCCACAGGGTCATGGTATGGGGCGGAGACAGCGTCAAGCCTGTCCAACCGATATCCAATGACGGACTTATGGCTATATCAGACGTGATCCCGATATCATATAGAATCGGGCCCATCTCTAACAGAGACACATCAGAACATAATCACACACACACTCACACCTTAAACATCAACTCTATATATCACAGACACATCTCAAACAATACACACATGTAGTACAGGCTCTGAACATTTTCGCACACACACACCCCAACATCACACCTCAAACATCAACCATACATAACTCACACCTGATCAAACAATAAACACATGGCTATGTTTTCCACCAAAAACACAATTGTGTTTGTAACTCAGCGTGTAATAAGGGTGTGTGTTGTTGCTGTACCTCAGCTTTCATACTGTGGGACTGGAAGAATACTGCCTCTTTGTGGCCGCACCTGGAAACATAGGTTATTATTACTAGGCATTTACACCATCGACTTTATTAAAAAAAAAATAATTTCTACACACATGTGCACAGTAACCGAGCTGAGCTGACCTAAATGAACACCCCACAGCAGATAACAGTAATAAATTGTGAAGATGTTTGTGATGCAAGACATTTTTCATTTAAACTGAGTTTATATTGTATTTAAACTGGCTGTTAACTCTGTTTAAACTGTGAGTGTATTCTACTTAAAATAGGAGTGTATTCTACTTTATTCTATTTAAATGATCACAGCACTTTTACATCACAAAAATGATGTGTGTGTGTCAACAGCTGAGATGTGAACAGAGGAATTCATAATGTGAACATGATCAAGAAAACCATTTGAACTGCAGTGTGAGGGTTCAGTACGCACTTGGGGCAGGGGTGGTCCTCCGTCCGTGGCAATGTGGGGTCCTGTGACACGTCTGCAATGATCTGAGTGAGTTCACTGTGGAAACACAACACAGAACATTATAACAACACAGTGCAACACGTCACATCACAGGTTAAAAGACATTCCACACACTTCAAAGGTGAACTTGGGCAGATCAGCTGAGGAGCTGAAAACACTGC